>CM017569.1:28407884-28457884 GCA_007844125.1 Sinonovacula constricta | reverse complement strand
ACATCTTTAGGAGATTGTACATTGTACTCGTAAAATAATATGCCATTTTTATCTCTAATTGAATACTGAAGTTTGCTAAATGAATTCCTACAAGTCTTATTCAATTTACATTTCTAATGTTTTGGAGCCTGTATTCACTGTTTATCATACTCGCCAATAACTATTTCTCAGAAACGCGTTATTATGCTCGCAATAATTTGATAATGTTTACATGTTATTCGAACTCAGTAATTAATGGTTGTCACACTCGCTTCAGATCTGTTAACTATGAATGTAATTCTGTCCCTTTTGTAAAACAGTGATTTCAAAAGAATAGGAATGCATGACTAACATTTGGTACATTGTGTGCAACAGAATGGAGAGATAAACAAGAAGGAACAGCCGTGATCGTAAATGGTAGAAGTACATATTTGATAGTGCTAGAATCTACAAAAGATATTCGGGTAATATATCAAAAATATTAACAAGAATTCCAAATCTGTGTCCTACGTTGTTACGGTCTTTAGTCCTACGTTGTTATGACTCAATTTACAGATTGTTGGTGAGACCAAAGTATAAAATGATGAACAATCATCATCCAGAAACTGGAGTATTTACAGAAACCATGGATATACAGATTGCAAAAATAACAGTCAATTTTATAATCGAACCTTTATAAAAAAAAAACGATTTTACTGATATTAATGATATAAGTGTCCTCCACCCTATGCAGTAAACATACGAACATGCAATGCTTAAGCATTTACTGTCCAAGTTCGCAGACTTCATTTACTGACACATTATTTATCAATGAAATCGCAAAAGCAGTGTTTTTTATTTCTTTTTTCTATGTTCAGAGATAAATTGAAAGAGGATCGTCTGAAGCATGTTCTTTTTTTAATCTGGAAAAACCTCCATTTTTCTACTGCCTGTATTTACACAAAAGGAGTTGATATTTTGCTTTTAGGAAACTTCTAATACCTAACCCTAAAATGTTAAAGAAAATATCATGGGTATCGTAATATACATGTAACATATTCGAACGGTTCTATTCGTTGTGTTAACTTGCAACCTCTAATTACATCGATTCCAGTACCGTTAACGTTTACATTTAAGAAAAACTCCCAAAGTACATTCGGAGGATCAGTGGTTCCTATCACGTAGTTGCTAGGTTATTCCTCCGTCTCTGACTTTGGGAATCGGTATACGTCATTCTTCGCTAAAAAAAATGTCACAAATCATAGCATCTTCCTCATTTCAGGCCATATCAGAAAGAGCTTCGAGCGAATAAGAATATAGATAAACTTAGCTCGGTAATTAGTTTATAATACGTTGACCTCAGTTAAAAAGTATGATTTAGGATCTTGCGGGCAGACCTCTTGGGTAAAGTGCTATTGCCAAACTTTTCTTGAGATAATATTGCATATAACTTATAGCCTACACAATTATATGGAATGTGCAATTAAACATAATTTACTGCAATTAAGCAGATATCGCAACAAGCTTCTTTGACCTTTAAAATGAGTGCAATACAGTATACTCACATCCAGGTATAATTAATTTGACCAGCCTTTAGGATATGCTTATACATCAAAGTTTAAGTTTGGCAAGTCATTTTAAGATCTTATAGACAATTCATTTACTATATGTGTGTCTTAAATAGCATGCAAAGCGTGCATGATTATCAATTGTAATTAATTTATAAATAACATACGTTATCAACTTATCACATATGGCATTATTCACATTAAGAACTGACACTCGCATTGGTTCAAAGGTCTAACAATAAGTGCCTAAAATATATCAAATGGCATCACAATATTAAGTAACAAACACATATTTTTTTTTACCAACAAAACAAAGCCGAAGAAAAATAACCATCAAGAAGGAACCACAATCTGTAGAATATTTGTTTGAAAGTAAAAGCCGTCAATAACAATGCCTTCGAATAAATGCTCTCATACAAGCCAAAATAGGCCTGTATCAAGACGGACATGTAGTCCGATGTGGTGGATAATGGCTTTGCGTATTATTACACTCCTGTGTTTTACAGGTATATACTAAAATAATATTCTTTATAATGACGATTTACAGCTTCTGTTATGCAAAGTCTTATGAACCCAGATTAATCAATCAAAAATATCATTTAGTATTAAGTTACTGCTTAAAACAAATATACCGACACGTCAAACCTAAAAAGCACACACTTTTGAGATAAGATGGCGTTTTTACTTTTACAATTTAATCGCAGCGAAACAATTGTGCTCAACAAAGCTACGTCTGGCTATTTCGATGGAGGCAGGCTCCAAATGTTTGGCTAGAACCATCGGCGCACCGTAGGTCAGCTGGAAAACCTTCTCACATTTAATCGTTCGCGCCCGACCAGGACTTAAATACCCGCGACTTGAATGTGAGGCGAGCAGAAAGAGGTGTTCCGACACGAAGATGGAATTTTTCAAGAAGCTCATATAAAAATTAAGTGACGTCACCCGTGTCGCAGTGGTAGAGTCGCCGACTATATATCTAGATTAGCCTCTCACTGTGTAGGTTCGAGTCCTTATCAGCGCTGAGAACATCATATGGAAAGATCTGCCAGTTGAACTGCGATGCGCCGGTTGTTCAACCCAGTCGTTTGCTTGAAAAAATGTTATAAATGTGAATGCACTGGTGTGCTTAACGTTTCCATATTTCGTCTGCTTTAAATAGTTCCTCCACCAAAATAGCTGGATATCGCTATAATAATTATATTTGGTCTCGGCTATGTATTTCAAAAAGAAAACAAAAATTAAGCATTTGCGTTAAATGTTTAGTGCTAACAATAAATTAAATCAGGTCCGACTACCTGAGTTCGAGAAATAAACAACACACATGCGAACAATAAAATATGGCGCCAATATATCGATACAGACATTTTCTGCGAGTTATCTCTCTGACGACTTGCCTTATTACTGATATAGATTATAGTAAATGCGACACTACAATCCATATTCTACTTTTTGTTTTAAAATAAAAGAGATTAAACTCTTCGACAATTTTGCTAAATTATGTGTATAATCATAGCCTCCAGCAGTACAATATTTTCAATCAATCTTTTCTTCATCGTAGGATGAAACAGGCAGCAAAGTAATAATATTCTGTTATAACTCTCCTGTAGTTCTCTGAGTCATGAGTTGTTGTGCTCATATTTCATAGAATCCCATTCCATCTTTGTTTATGTCGATCAGTCGGTCATCTTTTTTGCTGCCCAATCTTCACTAGACTAAGAAAGCCTTATTCGTGCAAACTTGCTATGTCGGTTCAAGTAAAGACCCTTATTTAGGGAAATCAAAATATATCAATTGAAGAAAATAACCACGTACTCCTTGTGTAAAACATCAATCAGCAACGAAAAATCATTTAAATATCATGGATAAATGTGATGAGGTCTCCAACCAATTTCTCATAACTGAATTTTTATTTTTCTCCCTTCTAAAAAACATTTAAACTAGATCTGGGACGGGTATATGAGGTATTTAATTTTTGTTGCCTACTGTCATTTTACCCCACCATACATAAAATAAACTATTCCGCACATTTTTATTTCTCTTTTTTAAGTTAGTACTACAAGTATATGCATATATTTGTGACGGGAATATGTTTATTTTTGGAGAATTGTGAAAAGGCTCATGATACTGGGCACTTTATATTATAATAGTTATATCTTCAAATACTTTCTGAGATAAGTGTTTAAGTACTTTTTACCACTGCTTATGTCTATTTATTTGTATTAAGCCTCTCTATATAAAACCATATATATGACTTCGGTACTCTCCAATAATTGAAGCACCGTCCTTTTAAATTTGCCTGTTGCCCTCCACTCTCTCGTGCAAAATGTGTTAGTTGAAACGTTTGTCTTTATAAACTTTCTGTTTTACTAACTCTAGATCAGTTAACGGACTCCCACGGTGGGTTCCTTGCCTTCTTGTCAATCTGATTGACCATATCTCTCACTCCCTTCTCCGCTTCTTTTTTCTTTACTAAATTTAGTTGTTAGTAAACAGATTGGATTACTTAAATGCGAAAGAGATAATTTAATTAAATGTTTTGTAACTTTATTCTTGACTTTACAATTGTTTTTCACCCAAATAAAATATAAAACTTAAACCGTACCATTGTTGTACAGACCTACACAAACAGTCCGGTTAAACTTGATTACTGGTCATAACTTATCTTAAATACCTACGTTTCCACCTTTCAACATTGCTTTCCAAAGTCTAGCACTACCTGTCACAGCATGATATGAATATAAATGTATGTATACATATATTGTTGAATAGACTGTGTGTTAACCTATATAAGAAAGTGTGTTAGTGTGTAGATAATAATGATTTTCCATGACAACCGGATGTGACTTCCGGCGTACGAATAGTTATAAGTAGCATGTGCAAATATGAATAAAGTTAAAAAGTAATTTGTCCTTAAATATCATTTGCCTTAAATCTGACGTAATTGGGCAATGACAATTGTGAAGTCTTCATGCTGAATGAGATACCTCGGACGTGCAGTAAACCAGTCGTATCTGGATACAACTTGACTTGCAAGTGTATATTATTCAAAGACACTTTAACAATATGTCAAAAGAAAATGTCAAGTTACGTGCCAACATTCAGTTCTGTGACTCTACTGGGAGAGCTCTGAAACACACTTACATCTTGATGGGATTCAATATACCTGAATTGTGATGAAATGATCTCAAAAGCTAGTATTTTATTGGCATGGAAAAAGTTGAAAGTCTCTGGGAGACAAGACGCACTGCTCTCGACATGCGAGTTTGTAACTTTAACTCCAGGGATTCACTGACTTTTATATAAGACTTTCTGAAATCACCGATGTAAATTGATTACGACTTGAGCTTATTATGTTAGCAGACTCTAAAGTAAATTAGAACAGATTTACATTTTCATCTACATGGTCACGACTGCCCTTTTTGCGACGTGTGGTGTCATGATAAAGGAGAGAAAATTAAGTGGGTTAGGACAAAGTTGGATAGTAAAAAAACGAAATGGTCACTATTAAGGCAAAAATAAACAGTTGAGACTTTGTTTTCATAACTTCATAAATAAGAGGCCAATACTCAATTATTCATGTAAAATAGTTTAACGGAAAGCAAAGCAGCTTGATAAAGAAAATTGTTTACTACAATTGATAGTGACTTCTTTATCTGACTCCATTGCTATGTTTTTGGATAAGAATATCTGTGGAAAGAAGTTGGTCACATTGATGAGATATTTTTTTGCTTAACGCTTTAATTTTGTTAGATAATTAATGCAAACATAATGGCCATACAAATGAGAGGTAGAATACATATCTTTTCCTTGGTGTAAATGTATTTTAGCAGGCCCGGAAATTTATCGTGTGTAAAAGCGTTTCGGATTTGCAATCTTCGTTCACATTTTTTCCATCACTTGATAGACAGGAACTACATGTATATGATTATAAGTATTTAAATATAAGTTATAAAGTAAAGGGATCATAGATGCGCTAGCCCCACCCCAAATATTCACTTAAATTAGCTTATTTTTTGTGGGCGTTGTCGCTTGCGACACCGTACAAAGTTATGAAAAAACCGGAGTTTGGAAGCACACACAACTGACCCTGCATGACCTTGACTACTCGCGGTCACTTATTCATGCCTGGGAATATGTAGTGCATGTGCAGAACAAATATGCATGTCTGAGGAGACTCGCCGAGTCAATTGTTTCAAACTAAGTTTATTTTGGTCGAATGCGGTAACGTGATCGATTATTTAAGACCTGAATTAAGTAAAACTTCAAAATCATATAGAAAGTATTGAATGTCTACTTAAATGGTTTCTATTATCGGATGTTACTGACTTGGACATTGCTATTGTTCCAATGTATAATCTTCCATTTTGGAAGGGGTGTTTAAGCAGAAGAAGACTTGCCTGCTTTCCAAATTCCAATGCCTTGTACATTTGATTTATTTCAGAATAGGTTTGATCATTGTTGCACACCTGTCATCGCTGACAAGATCAAACATACAAGGCCAAAAACCGCGCTACCGAGCGCTTTGACTTAGCCTTATAATAACTGCACGCAGTACTGTCCTTTGAAACCATTAAACAGTTCATACTTCTGTCTCTTAATCTAATTTAATACCTATTATATCATATTGATTAGTAGAAACGTTACTTTTCTTTTTATGTTTGATATTCGAGCCTTACTTTTCATGAAGGTTTGTTTAGAACTGGAAATCAGATGTTGACTATAAATTTTGCTCAAAGCATGTTTTTCATATTTTGATTTTTTACAATAATAGTGAGGGAGGATTAATAGATGAAGCTTGGTCCTAAGCATTAATTTAGTATAAAACCTAGGATGATATTATGCATATTAATACTTTAAACATTGACGAAAAATTGAATCTTTACTCACCCTAAAGAAGTAACTTTCCAACAAATGCGAGCAGGCGTTATGGACAAGAAACTTACGGACCTAGCGCTAGCATTTTGTTCGAGCTATTGAACACAGTAATAAATTGACGGAATACATTTTGAATATATGTATAAAACGATACCACAGATAGATTGCTATTAGCAGAAACAGCCAAAATAGGACATAAAGATATCATTTTATGACGAATTTAAAGCATCCCCATGTACAAGTGACAAAAATGACATTTTCGCTTAACATAACTCAGCCATTTGTTTACTAAAAGTCTTTCTTTTCTTTTTGGAATAGAAGATATAAATGGTGAACATGTTCTTCCAATAGTGTTTACATTTCCAACTTTTACACTCGTGCGGAAAAAAAGAACTAAATAGGCTAGTGCTTGAAGTTTGTTTATACCTCGTCTTGTAAGATATGTTTTCCGAAAAAAATGTTCCCGGAATCCCTTAGCTGTCATGTGTACACATTATATCATGCCTAGGTACATGTATGCCATTGGTACATATTTATCGTGATTTCTTATAATGTTATATTTTACCATTGAAAGATTTAAACTGCTGAAAAAGAACTTGTATTTACATCTTATTACACCTACGAACAAGATTTTTTCTATGAGTAAAATGCGTGTACTGGTTCATTGTGTTTTTACAATTGCTATTCTGCTGACGATCCTGTATGGCTCTTTAGACAAATTGTTTCAAAGGGTATAACGTTGAATGGTAATTAAGATAATTAAATATGCTGGCAGGAGTTACCTCTGTATGTTTTATAAAAATATCAAACGTCGTGTGTTTAAAGGAATAAATCAATATAGATATTAATACCTTTTTGCTACTTTTTATGTTATATTATATTACAATATATTGATACCTATACTATAATCAGCATACACACTACCCTCATCGATTTTATCGCGTTATCTTCTTCCGGTGAAAAATTCATATCATGAATCATATAGAGCTAAAAAGTGTTCGTATCGAGCACGAAATTAGCCGAAATCTGTCAACTTTAATCTAATACATATTTAACGCGATATTGTGTTATGTGTTTTCATTGAAAAGTTAACCTCCTTTAACAAAACTTTTATTTACATCTATTTATACCTCCAAGACACCTCTTTTCTATAAGGATAGTGCGCGTACTGGTTCATTGTGTTCTTACAGTTGTAATACTGCCGATGATATTAGATGGCGCTTTAGACAAATTGTTTCAATCCAATTATGTTATAAGGGACAACACTCATTTTATGGCAAACAATATTATTTTCCTAATGATGACGGTGAATATGATAGGACATGCATTTTGTAGTCATATAAGGTAGATATTTATGTAGTTGTTAATTCAGGTTGTCAACATATTTGATATTTCAAGTAGCATTTTTTTTCTTGATCGACGCTCGATTGTAAGTTTGACAATCATTCATTAATAATATATTACATTTTACGTGGGGGGTGGGGAGCTGGAAATGACTTTTAAGTGTATTTTGTATATTCTGATTCTTAAGGTGTGGTTGTATGTATGAGAACACTAATCTGGTGTTATTTTTATATATCTCCTACCGTTTCTGAGATGCAGGGTGGTGGCGACCCCATCCCAAGTCTACACAACTTAATATCATTCTCTCACCAGAGGGCGTGCTACACAAGTTTCGCTTACACCTCTGTCAACGCCGGGAAAAGTAGTTCTCATACACGTGATATTCTATCGTCACATGTCGCAAAATAGTTCCCCGAAAATTTGAGTTAAAATATATCTTAAACATTGTTCTAAAAAAATAAAAATACCCATTTTCATTTTAAGTAAAAAATACAGAGATCAAAATAATCTCACGAGCATTTTATTCATTATTTATATTTTATACAAGAATCTTGTACACCGGGCGTTGACAGAGGTGTAAGCGAAACTTGTGTAGCACGCCCTCTGGTGAGAGAATGAACTTAATATGTCATGATTAATACGAGTGGTCCCCCTTGATAACCAGGGATTCATGTATAAGAATTGCTTGAACGTTGGCAAGGCAGCTTACCAATGGTATTTAAAATACTGAGGTATGTAAGGTCTCCAATAGAGTGGTTAGAACGTTAAAAGGTAATTCATATAAGTAAACATATTGACAGGCGTAACAAGTATGTGTTATAAAACTATTATAAGTTTCGGGGTTTACAAAAAATCAGTTTAGATTTTAACATACTTTTGCTTTTAACCAAACACCTAGCATGCCCAGAGTTGCATGCTTAGGAGATTTAAAGCGACCCTAGTGGACTTGGTCTAAAACGCCATATCCGACAAAATGGTTTTCATTTAACTTCTTTGCATGATGTACCGATAGTTTGCACCTATATTGGATTAAAGATAGCAAATATAACATAAAAGTCCTTTATGGAAGTTAAAGGCCAAACATTATGCGTATGTTTTTTTCGATTCAGTTTTGTATTTGTGTTCCTATGGAGTCAACAATAAGTTCAATGTAATAAAATGCTGAACATGTCTTTCAGAGCATGTATTTATTCAGTACTGAGCGGCGCAAATAATTGTTTTAATTTCTCTTATAATTTATCAAGCGTTCTTAACCTAACGAAATGTAAATTAGAATTTAATTAAAAATGTCGTTTTGAAATGTTCAATATTAAATAAGCATACACACGAAACTCGTCGCTTTTTATCGCGTAATCTTTTTTTACTGAAGAAATGGTGCAATGGTTCCGATTGTTGCGTGTCAGTGACGTCACAAACATGACTTGTAAATGTACGCCATGTTTGTCTGTAGAACATGTTAAAAATGATATTGAATTGTATTAAATTTTATTTTTGTTTTACTTTAAAGGTTGTTTTTGTTGTTGTTGTTGTTGTTGTTGTTGTTGTTGTTGTTAATTTAAAAAAAAACAATGGCTATGCATACGCAATTCCTAGAAATCCCTCTTCGTGAGTAAAATTTGTGTATAGGGACACTGGTTTCAACAATTGCCATACTGCTTATGATACTGGCTATATATAACTTTCTTTGGTATTTTATTTCATGTCAGATTTAATTCTTCCCGTTAGCATCTTCACAGCAAATATATACACTTACGCCTAAGATTCAATATTCTTTCGGAGGACCTAAACATATGAGATAAATAAATGCAAAAGTATGATAATTTAGAAAGAACAGTTAAGATACAGTTAAACGGTCACTTTATGCATTACAAAACAAGCAAAATTTGTCTAGATTTAAATGTCAATTTGATTTTTCTGTAAAAAAAATCTACGCTTTTTACGTTGTTTGCCATAATGAGACCTAAATCATGATATTATCATTTTGTTTGTCATCGATTTTTAGGGCAATACTCACTCTTTTCCATGCAACGAACCTTTTATTTATAGAATCTTCCTTCGCAATACATCTGATAAATCATTGTTTTAAAATTACTTTCCACAACAATACTACAGATAACAGTACTCTTAGTTTCTTGGTCTTTCTGGCGTCTTAAGGTTCTTTTATCTTTCCAAGATCCAATATCAAACCATATTAGGTACCTTTGTATGTATGTTTCGGCAGAGATTACTGTTTTATGAAAGACGCGTAAATTCTGAAGTGGAGAATGACGTCCTTTGCGTATAATTAATATAATTACTATAATTAAATCCTATTCGACTACATTCACTGGTGTTATGGACTGTGGCGTTAGATATTATCACTCTTGGACGGTACTTGAATGAATTATATTTTCGTTATATTATAGTTGTTCTGCTTTTCTAGATGTGTCAGACACGCCAAAATGCTTGTTCACTCGTTTTATAACAGGCATATGTATTCACAGTAGATGGCCCCATGACATGAATGTTAAACAATGTGGGACGAAAAATGGAATATACTGTCTCTATCTGTCAATCCCTATCTCTCTATCTCTCTCTCTCTCTCTCTCTCTCTCTCTCTCTCCTAATCTCCCCACACCTCTCTCTTTCTCTCTCTTTGTCCCTGTCTGTCTGTCTGTCTGTCTGTCTGTCTGTCTGTCTGTCTGTCTGTCTGTCTGTCTGTCTGTCTGTCTGTCTGTCTGTCTGTCTGTCTGTCAGTTATTGTACTTTATAAACAACAAAGTTCTCTTCAGTTCTGCTGTTATAGCTACGCTAATACTTGGACTTAATCCTCTTACAACGCCAAACAATACATCTCAAATAAGGATAAAACAGTGACCTTTCTAGCATATTAATATGAGATTAACAGACACATTAGTATAATCAATAGAATTATTTACTTTTCACTTTTTCTTTGCCCTATTACAACCTCCGCGACTAATCTAGGTCAAACGACGATGAGAAACTTACTTTAAGAGAAATACTGTTAATGTGTTTTCGTTAGCTTACAGAACCATATCTGCGCTAGGAGGTATTCCTGTGAATGCCGCAAGTAAAACGAGCGCTGTACTTCTGTAATAAGTGTGTATGATGTCATGAATTGGGTTTTCTTATTGCGGACCCAATAAAGAATTCCACGTAGCTAAACTTCACATCTGCTCCGTATTTTTTAAATATCTGTATATACTTGTTTCGAATTATAATAAAATCACAACCTGCGCGACTAATCCCTGATCGGAAACTTAATTCAATAAATATAGTGTATTTTCTATAGCTAACAGAACCATATCTACGCTCGGAGATATTCCTGTGGATGCCTCAAGTAAAACGAGAGCTGTATTTATGTAGTAATTGTGTATGATGTCAGGGGTTAGATTTTCTTACTGACATAAACAGTAAAGAATTCGGCGTACCTAAACTTGTGATTTTCGTGTACGCATCTGTTCGTCTTTTTTAAGTATAGTTGTTTCGAATTATTTTATGTAATACAAGATTGTTATTTAATACGTCTGCTATAATTACATAAACGTCTACTTGCCAAGAAATCCTGCTAAAAGCATATTAAATCAATGACTACAAACCAGACCCATGGTTCAAACTTACCCCATAATTTAGAATAAAGATGTGTTATATTCGTCAAAAGAACGACATATATATATATATATATATATGTCTTTTTAGTCACATGATGTCAACTTTAGGATATTGTACATTGTAGTATATGTTATTATAAAATAATATGCCACTTTCATCTCCAATTGAATCACAAGTCTGCTAAATGAATCCCTACAAGTCTTATTCAATTTACATTTCTGATGTCTCGGAGCCAGTATATACTGTTTATAATACTCGCCAATAACTATTTCTCAGAAACGCGTTATTATGCTCGCAATAATGGATTATGTTTACATGATATCTGAACACCAAAATGGGGAGATAAACTAGAAGAAATAGCCTTGATATATCGTAAATGGTATGACTGCATCATTCTTTGTTAACAGACATTCATAGTTGATAGTGCTAAAAATGCTTTTGATTTACTGGTTATATATCTCAAACATAAACAAGCATTCAAAATCGGTGATCTACGTTGTTATGACTCAATTTACAGATTGTTTGTGAGACCAAAGTATACAATGGTGAAGAATCATCATCCAGAATCTGCATTATTTGCAGAAACCATGGATATACATATTGCAAAAATAACAGTTAATTTTATAATCGAACCTTTATAAAAAGCGATTTAACGAAGTATGTGTCCTCGACTTGTGCAGTAAACATTTGCAATAATTAAACATTTACTATTCAAATTCGCATATTTCCTTTATTTACACAAAATGTATCAATAAAATCCTAGGAGAAGTGTCTTTTTTTCTTTTCTATGTTCAGAAATAAATTGAAAGAGGATCGTCTGAAGCATGTTCTTTTTTAATCTGGCAAACCTCCGTTTCCTTACTCCCTGTATTTACAAAGATTGAGTTGATATTTTACTTTTAGGAAACCTTTAATAACAAAACCTAAAATGTTACAGAAAATATCATGAGTATCGTGATATGATATCTTCGAACGGTTTTATTCGTTGTGTTAACTCGCAACCTCTAATTACATCGGTTCCAGTACCGCTTCAAACTTTACATTTAAGAAAAACTCCAAAGTACCTTCGGAGGATCACGTAGTTGCCAAGTTATTCCTCCGTCTCTGCCTTTGGGATTCGGTAGAAGTCATTCTTCGGTAATAAACTATGTCACCAAGCACAACATCTTCGTATTTCCAAGCGACATCAGGAAGAGCTTAAAGCGAATAAGCATATAGATAAACTTAGCTCGGTAATATGACCTCAGCCAAAAGGTATGAATGGGGAGATCTTGAAGGCAGCCGTTTTGGTGAAAGTGGTACTGCTTGTGTCCACAATTTTCTTGAGATTACATAGCATATAACTTATACACAGTTATATGGAATGTGCAATTGAAAGTAATTGTCACTTTACTGCAATTAAGCAGATATAGCAACAAGCTTGTTTGACCTTTAAAATGAGTGCACTATAGTAAACATGCATCTAAGTATAATTAATTTCACCAAACTTTTGGATATGTTTATAGATCAAAGTTTAAGGTTGGCAAATGATTTCATGCTCTTATAGACAATGCTTTTACTCTATGTGTGTCTTAAATAGCATGTCCAGCGTGCGTGATTATCAATTGTAATTAATTACTAAATAACATACGTCATCACATATTCCAATATTCACATTAATAACTGACACTCGCATTGGTTCAAAGGTCCAACAATAAATGCCTATAATATAGCAAATGGCATCACAATATTAAGTAACAAACACACGTTTTCCTTTTACCAACAAAACAAGCCAAAAAAAAACAAGAAAAAACCATCAAGAAGGAACCGCAATCTGTAGACTGTTTGATTGAAAGTAAAAACCGTCATTAACAATGCCTTCGAATAAATGCTGCAAAAAAGTTTCTCATACCAGACAAAATAGGCCTGTATCAAGACGGACATAGTCCGATGTGGTGGATAATGGCTTTGAGTATTATTACACGCCTGTGTTTTACAGGTATATACTGAAATAATGATCTTTATTATGGCGTTTATCAACTACTGTTATACGAAGTCTTAAGAGATTAATGTTTAAAATATCATTTAGTATTACGTTATTGCTTTAAACAAATAAACCGACACATCAAACCTAAAACAGCAAACGCTTTTGAGACAAGATGGCGTTTTTGCTTTTACAATTTAATCGCAACGAAACAACTGTGCCCAACAAAGTTACGTCTAGCTATTTCTAGATTTCAAAGGCAGTCCCCAAGTCGTTGGCTAGAACCATCGGCACACTGTAGGTCCGCTGGAAAACCTTCTCAGATTTAATTGACACGACCAGGACTTTAATACCCTGGACTTGAACAGTAAGAGGTGTTCCGATACGAAGAAGCTCATACAAAAATTAAGTGGCGACGACCGTGTCGTAGTGGTAGAGTCGCCGACTAAACATCTAGATTAACCTCACTGCGTAGGTTCGAGTCCTTATCAGCGCAGAGAACTTCAAATGGTAAGATCTTCCAGTTGACCTGTGATGCGCCGGTTGTTCAACCCAGGCATTTGTTTGAGGTCGTCCTCCACCAAAAGAGCTGGATGTCGCTAAAATGATTCTGTTCTGTCTCTTTTGTCTCTGCTATATATTTCAAAAAGAAAACAAAAATTAAGCATTTACTTTAAATGTTGAAGGCATACAATAGATGTCCGACTAGTTGAGTGCGAGAATTAAACAACACACATGCGAACAATAAAATATGGCGCCAATAAAGTGATACAGACATTTTCTGCGAGTTCTGTCTCAGATGCCTTTCCTAATTACTGACATAGATTATAGTAAATGTGAAACTACAATTCATATTCTACTTTTTGTTTGAAATTAAAAGGAAAGAAACTCTTAGACAATTTTGCTAATTTATGTGTATTATCATAGCCTCCAGCAGTACTAAATTTGAACGTGGCACTTATGTCAATCTTTTCTTCATTGTAGGATGAAACAAGCAGCAAAGTAATAATATTCTGTTAGAACTCTCCTGTAGTTCTCTGAGTCATGAGTTGTTGTGTTCATATTTCAAAGAATCCCATTCCATCTTTGTTTATGTCGATCAGTCAGTCATCTCCTCTTCCGCCCAAACTTCACAAACCTAAGGCATCATATTCGTGCAAACTGGCCATTTCGGTTCAAGTCAATTTCCTTTTTTCATTGGAAGAAAAAAACCACGTACTCCTCGTGTAAAACATCACTCAGCAGCAACAAATCGATTTAAATTTCAAGGTTAAATGTAATGAGGTCTCCAATCTGTGTCTCGTGACCTAATTTTTATTTTCCTTTCTTCTTAAATACATTTCATCTAGATCCATGACGAGTATATTTGTTTGTTTTTGTTGTTGTTTTTTGCTGTTTGTTTTCTGTTGTTTTTGTTATTGCCTACTTTCACTTAACCCCACAATACATAAAATAAATTATTTCGCACATTTTTATTTCTCTTTTTATATTAGTATTACAAGTAAATGTATATACTTTTGACGGGAATATGTTCATTTTTTACAATTGTGAAAATGCTCATTCTACTGGACACTTTGTATAAAAATAGTTATATCTTTGAACAATTTTCATATAAGTGTTTAAGTGATATTTACAACTGTAAATATTTATTTTTTTGTATTGCCTGTCTCTATATACAACCATATATATGCTAACAGTACTCTCCATAATTTAAAGCAATGTCCCTTTAACTTTACTTATTGCTCTCCACTTTCTTATGCAAAATGTCTTAATTGTAACGTTTGGTTATATAAGCTTTCCATAGTGTATGCAAAAATGAATAAAAAAAATAAAATATTTTTTACCAGAAATATCATTTGCCTAAAATCTGACTTAATTACCTGAAGATAACGGTGATGTTTTAATGTTGAATGAGATACCTCAGAGACGTGCAGTTAGCTAGTCGTTTATGGATACAATTTGTCTTGCAAGGGTATTACGTAAAAGACACTTTAACAATATGTCTTTAGGAGACGTCAAGTCCTGTGAATCTACTGGGAGAGCTCCGAAACACACTTACATCTTGATTGGACTAAATATTCCTGAATTGTGAAGAAATTATCTTAATAGCTTGTATTTTATTGGCATGGAAAGACAGTTGAAAGTCTCTGGGAGACAAGACGCACTGCTGTCTACATTCGAATTTGAAAACTTCACAGGTACTCTAACCCCAAGGAATTAGTGAATTAAATATACGACTTTCTGAAATCACCGATGTTAATTGATTTAGATTCCAGCTTATTATGCTAGCAGACTCTTAAGTTAATTAAATCAGACATTTACATTTTCATCTACTCGGTCACAACTGCCTAATTTTGCGACGTGTGGTGCCATTATAACGGATAGAAATGTTAGTTGGTAGAGACAAAATTGGAAAGTAAAAGAAAAATATAGTACCTTATACGGCAAAAATAAACTGTATGTTTTCTTAATGACTTTTTTGTTAATAATGGAACAATACTTAGTTATAAAGTTGTAAATGTAAAATAGTTTACCAGAAGGTCTTTTTTGCCTAACGCTTTAATTTTATTAGATAATTAATGCAATGATAATGCCCATTCAAATGAAAGGTAAGAGATATCCTTCTCCGGGTCTATATGTAGTTTAGCAGGTGCGGGAATTTATCGTATGTGAAAACGTTGCTGATTTGCAATATTCGTTCACATTTTTTCATCATTTGATAGACATGAACTTTCTGTCTGTAATTTATTTGAGATATAAATAAGTTATAAAGTAAAGGGATCGTATGGGGTACTAGCCCCACCCCAAATATTAATTTTATTAGCTTATTTATTTTGGGTGTTGTCATTTGACGTAACTTTCGTCCTAATGTAAAGTCAAGATTTTAGAAGAGGTGTTTATTTGTAAATGAAGACTTGCCTGCTTTCCAATGTGCAATGCCTTGTACATTTGATTTATTTCAAAATGAGTTTAACCATTATTTGTATACTGTTACCGCGTATGGGGTCAAATGTACTCCGCCCAAAACAGCGTTTTGCTTTAGCATTATAATAAATGCACACAGTACTGCTCTTTGAAAACATTAAACAATTCAAACTTCTATCTCTTAATTCCTTTATAATTGCCGGTGATCATGATAAGATGGATGCTATTTTATAGTTTCTATTATATCTAATTGATTAGTAGAAACATTACTATTCTTTTTAAGTTTGATACCTTAAATAAAAAAATAAGTTTGCGTACTTTTCTTTTCATGTAGGTTTGCTTAGAACTTGAAATTACCTATTGACTACAAATTGTGCTCAAAATTATTTTGTTTTGTTGTTGTTGGTGGTGTTTGTTTGTTTTGTTTTTTGTTGTGCTTGTTGTTTTTGTGTTGTTTTTTGTTTTGGGGAGGGAGTTTTGTTTTTTTGTTTTTGTTTTTTTGTTGTTGTTTTTTGTTGTTGTTTTTTTTTGTTTTTGTTTTTTGTTTGTTTGTTGTTGTTGTTTTTTTTGGGTGGGGGGTTCATTTTATGCATGTTTACCTTAACAGTAAGGGAGGTTTATAGATAAGGCTAGGTCCACAGGATTAATTAAGTATAAAATTTAAGATGAAATCGTTAATATTAGGACTTGCATCTTTGACGAAATATCGAATATCTACTCGCCCCCTAAAGAAGTCACTTTTCAACAAATGCACGCAGACATTACAGACAAGAAACTAATGGACCATGCGTTTTGTTTGAGTTAATGAACACAGTAATAAAGTGACAGAATATAAATATACTTATGTACAAAACGGTACCACATATACACTCTGCTATTAACGGAAACCAGATGAAACAGACAGAATACGACATACCGGTATGATTTTAAGACAAGAAGTTTATGCATTCCCATATATAT
Source organism: Sinonovacula constricta (assembly GCA_007844125.1). Classification (NCBI taxonomy): domain Eukaryota; kingdom Metazoa; phylum Mollusca; class Bivalvia; order Cardiida; family Solecurtidae; genus Sinonovacula; species Sinonovacula constricta. The sequence continues at coordinate 28,440,679 of CM017569.1, read as the reverse complement.
TAGTAGAAAAATGGCATTTTTTATTAACACGACACATTCATTTGTTATCAAAAGGCTATGTTTTCGTTATTGAATCGAGGAGATAAATGGCTGTCATGTTGCTTAAAAGATAAATATTTCAAATATCGCATAACCTCTCTGCGCACAGAGTATTATATATTGTAGGATCTCCCATTACACAAATACCTCCACATTTCCAATAATTTTAATAATTTCAAAATAATGTTCCAGACATAAAATAAATTTTAGATTTTTCTTTTCTTAATATAAAAATTTTACTGACGTCTTGGTAAATTAACATCTATCCTGCTTAAGAAAATGACAAATATCCTCTAATTATCTTTTTATATAAAGTATTTTAATAAATATCTAAAAATATAATAAAACTAATAAAAAAAGTCAAGGAAGATTTTTCGAAAATTCTAGAAAAGAGTTTTATTTTTCTATTTATGTACATAGTTGATAAATATATGTTCATTTTTTCGATAATGTGCTTGAGCCCCTTGTCTCAGGTGTCGTTTGGCTATGGCCGGAACTTTCTCCCGATAGGGTATATTTTTACAAAGTGTACATTCGTGCAAAAATAGAATTACTAAAAAGAATGTACATAATTTTAATTTCTGTATTGCCACCACTTTCGATCTAGAAAGTTTTCCGGGAGTATGTCCCCGGCATCCCTTAGCTGTCATGCGTACACATCATATCATGTCTAGCTACGCCCTTGGCGCATATTTAACGTGATATCATATTTAACAAATAATACATGGCCTTGAGGGCAATATGCAAGTTTACGGACTGGTTGGTCAGACCGAGAAAGGAATTACTAATATATGCATATTGCCCTCAAGGCCATGTATTATTTGTTAAATATGATATCACGTTAAATATGCGCCAAGGGCGTAGCTAGACATGATATGATGTGCGTTTCGGGCCATATTCCTTTCTCGGTCTGACCAACCAGTCCGTAAACTTGCATATTGCCCTCAAGGCCATGTATTATTTGTTAAATATGATATCACGTTAAATATGCGCCAAGGGCGTAGCTAGACATGATATGATGTGCGTTTCGGGCCATATTCCTTTCTCGGTCTGACCAACCAGTCCGTAAACTTGCATATTGCCCTCAAGGCCATGTATTATTTGTTAAATATTTTACCACTGAAAAATTTAACCTGTTTAAGAAGAACGTGTTTTCACATCTATAACTTTTTCAAGCCACATCTTTTCTATGAGGAAAATGCGTGTACTGGTTCATTGTGTTTTTACAATTGCCATTCTGCTGACAATTCTGAGTGGCGCATTAGACAAATTGTTTCAATCCCCTAGTGTTATGCGCGACAACTCTCATTTTATGGCAAACAATATTCTTTTCCTAATGATGACGGTGAATATGATAGGACATGCATTTTTGTCGTCACCAGATATCTCATTAGTTCTAACTTATGGTAATTATACGATAGAAAACAATGCTCTTCTCAATATATCTTAATAACTTAAGTGCTTATTTGACGTTTTCCATACATTTGACATTTTAAGTAGCATAAGAATATTATTTTTTTGATCGACCAGATATAAGATATCTCATTAATTTTAACTCATTATGATAATTATACGTTAATAAACAGTACTCTCCTCAATATATCTTAATAATTTGAGTTCTTTACGTTTTTCATAGATTTGTGTTTTCTAAATCGACGATGTTTTTTTGTTTGTTTGTTGTTGTTTTGTTGTTTTTTTTGTTGTTTTTTTTTTTTGGGGGGGGGTGACAATCTTTCATTCATAAAACATTACATAAATGTTATGGGGTTGGCCCTGGAAATTATTATTTTTCAGTATTTTCATTTATTTTATTTTATTTATTTATTTATTTATTTTATTTAAGTTTTTATGTTTTTTATTTATCTATGTATCTTTTTAATATTCTGGTTCTCTGTGTGTGTGTATTAAAACATGAATCTCGTGTTATTCTTTCAATATCACCCTCAATCTACAGACCTAACAAATAACTGGTTTATTTGAGGGTCAGCACATACATTTGTATTTTATCGTGACACCGTCATGTTGCCCCAGCATGAATTAAAGAGTTGTGACCAATGTGCCAAATAGTGGGCCCCTATCAGGTACCCAATTTCGGTTACCTACTTACATAGCTTAAAAGCTAAGATAAATGAATGATAATGAGTATTTAGGTGTGTGAATTTCACTGTCTAACTTTTGCCCTAAGTTCACCTTATAGTTGTACGGCATTAGACCCCTGTTTGACCTCTAATATGGGGTGCTTAATTGTAGTTGTTTGGTGTCTATAAGGTTTGGTTTAAGGTTGACATCAACCATTTTTCTTTAAAAGAATCGTTATTGGAAGGTGTGCACCTATGCCCATTTTCTATTTGGCAGTAGTGTGTGTTTTGGGGGTGGGGGTATTTGTGCAGGGGTCCTGTGCCTATTTAACCGAGTAATCATGTCTGAACGACCGGGGCCCGACCGCCCCTAAACCATTCTCCTTATTGTACTCTTTTGTACATACAAGGAGAAAGTTCTCGGCTTTGGCAGGAAAAAGAGTAAAACGTTCATTTATTAGGAAATAGACCTGCATGTCTCGGGATTGGTACGAGTGGTCTCCCTTCATACCCATGAATTATTGTTCTGTTGATCTTCCTTACTAAATTATTTCAACTTGCAGTAAGTCATAGTCGGTGTCTACTTAAACCAGATATAGTGCTGCGATTACTGTGAAAACATGCCTTAAAACAGATCGATATCCAGTCACATTATCCTAACACCGGGCTGACAAGTCGTACAACTTCCCTCAGAAATACTTGAGCGTTAGCATGTCAGCTTGCCACTGCTATTTAAAAGACTTAATTATGCTGCGGTCTCCCGTTAAATGGTTATAAAGTTTAATGGTAATTAGGATAAGTTAAGATATTGATAGGTTTAACCTGTATGTTTTATTAAAAAAGTTTCTTGTTTATCTTTTACAAAAAAAATCAATTTAGATTTTAACTTCGTTGTGCTTTTGACCAAAAATATAATTGTCCTGAGTTTCGTGCTTTGGAGACTTACAGCGACCCTGGTGGACTTGGTCTAAAACGCCTTTTCCGACAAAACGTTTTTCATATAACTTCTTTTGTAATGTACCGGAAGTATGCACTGATATCGGATTAAATGTAACAAATATGACGTAAAAGTCCTTATATGGGTGATTGAGGAAAAACAAAATCCGTACGTTTTGTTGTTTTTTCTCTCGGTTAGGCTAGCTGTTGTTTTTGATTTCATATGGATTCATCAGTAAGTTTAATATTTTCAAATGTTGAAGGTTTATATCAGAAAGCGTGTTGTTGTTGTGTTGTTGTTGTTGTTGTTGTTTACGCCGGAGCGGTGCTAATAATTGTTGTTGTTTCTCTAATAATAATTTACCAAGCGTTGTTTATCTAAATGTCAGTTTGTATTTAATTTATAAAAAACGTTTAATATTTAAAAAGCATACACACTTAAGTTATCGTGTAATCTTCTTCCAGTAATCTTCTTCCAGTGAAATGAATGTGACAAATTACTAATCTCTACATATCAGTGCATCGTATACATCTGAAAGGGGATCGTCACGAGTTCCGACTAGTGCATACTAGTGACGTCACAAACGTTAGTTGTAAACGTCCGCCATTTTTGTCATAATTATTGTTGAGTTGATCTTCCTTATAACACTATTTTTACTTTCAGTTAACTAGAGACGGTAAGAGATGGTGCTGCTTTCACTGTGAAGACCTAGTCTGATACCACACCAAGTCACATTATCCTGTCATCGGACCGACCAGTTGGGGAACTTCTTTCTCTTTTATTTGCTTAAGCGTTAGCAAAAGAGCTAAACACTGCCTTTTAACGACGTTTTTATGACGCGACCTACCGATAATAGGATGGGATGGGATTAGCCGGCATTTTTGCCGATACTGCGCAGCGATATGTCTATCATTATAGCACAGGGGCATTATGAGGTGCCCAATGACTGAGCCCGGCCGGTCCATTATACTGACACCGACGAGTCAGGTGTAATGCTGTCCCCTTAGCCCCGAGAGTTAGGAGGGAAGCCACTACTACCAACTTTAAAGTCTTTGGTTTGAATCGACCGGGGTTCGAACCCACGACCTCCCGATCCACAAGCCGACGCTCTACCACCTGAGCTATTGCGGCCGGTCTACCGATAATGATTATGAAATTTTAACAGTTAAATCTGATACATACATCAAACGTGATCGTGATTTTGTTTTCGTGGAATGAACAACTTTTCTCCGGCAGTAAAATAATATTATTTATACGAATATTTTCGCAAGACGCCAAGATTCTCAATATTTCTCTGTTTTCCAATAACTTCCTCCAGCAACAATTAAGATAACACGCACAATTTTTTTTTCAGCTCCAGATTTGTTTTGTCGTCTGCAGGCTTTATAATCTTAAGACTTCCGTGTGTACGCGCCCTTTAGAACTCGTGGGTACTCCCTAGAACTGACATTGCATGTTTATTTGATACAATACCGTCAAAGATCATCTCAAGCTTCAGCAATTAAGCACAGAAGATATAAAGGCACCTTGACATGCATTGCTATTTTGCGATCATTACGACGTATAGATTGGCGGTAATTAGAGACATTGCATGATGAATACATTTCGCGTAATTGCACCTTTCTTTGATTTCATAGATGTTTAGCCCATCTGAACACAATGTGCTCATTGTTAGTTTTTCCGATACCCCTTTGTCCGTCGCTCGTCGGGCGGAGTCAACAATTTGCTTATGAACATGCTAGAGGTAACATCCAATATTTATCAAACTTGAACAGAATGTGTGTCTGCAAGGAATCTTGGATGAGTTCATAACTAGGCCACGTGGGGTCAAAAACAGGTCACTAGGTCAAATTTAAAAAAAAAAAACATGTGAACTAGCTAGAGGCCACATTTATGGCCCAATCTTCAGGAAACTTAACCAGAATGTTTGTCTGCAAAAAATCTTTTTTGAGGCCATAGCTGGATCACGTGGTATCAAAAAGTAGGTCACCGAATCACATCTTAGAAAGACCTTGTAAATAGAATAGAGGCCACATTTACGGCCCAATCTTCAAGAAACTTAGTTCTCAATATTCGTCTGCAATAAATCTTGAACAAGTTCGTAATTTGATCATGTGGGGTCATTAAGTAGGTCACTAGGTCAAATCATAGAAGAAAAAAAAACCTTGTGAACACGCCAGAGCCTACATTAATGGTCCAGTGTTCACTAAACTGGGCCAGAATGTTTGCCAGCAAGAAATCTTGGAGGAGTTCGTAACTGGGTTAAGTGGGGACAAAAACTAGGTCACTAGGTCAAATTTTATAACAAAAACATTTACTATCACCTTTTTTGTTTGTTTTCATTTACTCATCAATAAATCATAACAATTATTAATTAATAAAGGTCCCCCACGACAATGTGCAAGTGATTCTTAAGAAAATAACTCGCCTTTCATGCGCATAATCTTTATTTGGTATTTGTATAAAATGTTGTTACTTAAAATGGGTCATCTAATATCTGTACAAAGTATCATGTTGTACCATTCGGTAGTTTTCCACAGTGGAAAGTCATATGTGGGCTAAGAAACCGAAACGTTTGCGAAATAGCCTACACTATCATTCAGTGCAAGTGTTTAAATAGGTAACACCTAACCCATACTGTATTTTTTCTCCAACATTAACGGACAAAAACTAAGATAGACACTTGCATTGCGATGTCAATTATGTTCAGAAAAATAATCGCCAGAATGAACCATAACTGTTGAAGTATTTTAGTGACTCGGGTGTGTGTGTTTGTTTGTGTGTTTTTTTTGTCGGACGAATAGAGGAAAATGTACATATCGTACCATAATTTAGAAGGGGCCTTACGTGTACAAAATCTCATCATTTTTAGAAGTTAACACTTAAATGCATGTTATGAACGCGTTCCTTACTAGCTGGAATATTTTGGAATTCGACCGAAACTAAGCGAAGCTAAATATTTTTTTATTTCTGGGTATTGTTGTTAAGGCATTTAAATAACATTAATAACTTTAGATTAGAAGTAATTTTATTCGCTATGTATTCATTTACAGGATTTTTATGATGAAAACCAAGTCCATTTTTTTATAAATCCTATTTTAGTTATGCTGGGCATTAGGAGCTCCGATTGGGGAAATGATATGTTGCAGTCAATAAATCCATAACTTTTACGTCTAACACCTGTATCCTTTATTTTTCTGTTAACTGAATTTAAGGGCATTATATTCTGAACTGAGCTCAAATGATTTCTACGTAATCAGCCAATCACAGATCATATTTATATTATCCCATTACAATCATAAGGAAATTTGACAAAGTCCTATCAGCATTAGAACATGCACCAAAATACGAAAAGGCACAGATCAAAGATACTTACTTGCAAGCAAAATGTAAAAGTAAGAACAAATCTGTGATGAGTCATTCAAACAAATAGAGCAAACCCAACAGATACCGCTTGGAACGGCCAGTCGGCAAAAGGGACCGACTGGGGTGCTTAAACGGGTAATTACAGAGCTCTAACCTCGCACTTCCTGGGCGGATGAGATATTTTTACAGATTATTAATATCTTAATAACTAATTGGCTGACTGCGGTACTGAGAATAGACAGCAAAGAGTCATTTAACCTTCGGCAAAATGTATTTTATCTCCTTCCAGATTATTTATCAACATTGTAAAATGTTAAAATTCATGATATTTAGCACATGGCAACGTATAATTACAATGATGGCACGAATTCTAATGGTTACTTTAATTTGAAAAACAGTTCAGCGATGATAGGTTTTACAATTTGTACTTGCGACAAATCAACCACAATTTTTATGTTAATTCGTTGTTATTACATAATTATCAAGTGCGAATCTACTGAAGCTTCGTAGAATATGAATAAGGTTGATATCCTCCAATTTCTAAGACAATATTTGCATAAACACTAATGACTAGCATTTGTCTTTTCTGGGCTGTCTTATTTCATATCTGCGTAAACAATTGTGTACTCAGGGTGAAAGACCATGTGACTTTCACTGCTAAACGGAACTTTTCAAGATTAAGATAAAGGTTTAAAACATTTTGTCAACAAATGGTCAGATGGAAGACCTTATCTCACGAAAGTTCTCGACCCAACAAGAGTCGAACTCACTCTGTAATAGGCCGAGGGGTTAAAAGCGACTCTAACCGCTCGGCCAGCCCCCTACCCCGCTCCCAACATGCGTGAATTTTACGTTTCGTTAAATGTAATGGTAGACATGAAATATATTTTGACATTTTAAATATGTTATAAAGAATAGTTTAACATTTTAACACACGTTCCTAGAAACTTTTACCTGACAGGGATTAACCAATCACTGTGCGACTGACCTGATTACATCCAATAAGACCAACATTGTCATTGCTTTGATGGCGAATGCATCACAACGACACCATTATAGTTATTATAGTGTTGTCGAACCATTTTGATAGAGGAAGAACCCTTAGTAGAACGCACGCCAGCTCAGTTGGAAGACCCTCCCATTTTTAGTCCTTCGCCCAATCCGGAATTCGAACCTTTGTGGTGGGAGGCTGAGCAGTAAGGTGGTGGTTGGATTGCTGTAAACTGACTCTGCCAGTCGCCTCCACTGGCGCCACACTCTAGTACTGTCTAGGTACGCTGCCCTCGGCAGTTAAAATGAATTTTCTCCAAGAAAACTGTTAAGGAAAGGAAGAAGTTGTCTAATAAACACCAATCAAAGATGGTTCACAGAAGCCTACATTTGTCCATTATTCCCTTACTTTGCCACTCATTATGGGCCCAGCAAAAGAAAAACAGAGCAATAAACATACTATCGTAATGGGTGCCATTAGCATACACAATTAGTTGAATGGATAAGTCATTTATTACTGTCATTATTACCAGGACGCCACAAAGTTCTAATCGCCAATTGCATTAATGAATGTTTTGTGATAGTTGCTGAAATCGGGAGATAATTTGTCGTGTTTTTGCTGCTTCCTTCTTTTTCTGTTATTGCATAGTTTTCTTTGTGATATTTTCGTAAAAAAAATGTTATCGGACGCACGGTATACACCGATTAATCCATTCTCTTTTCAATGAAATGAATCTTACTTGCATTGAATTAAATAGGAAGTCCATTGAAAAGAGTCTGTCTTAGTGAATAACTTTATCAAATCGCTAACGTCGTTTTGTTATGTTAATAAAGAGTTTAAGATTGTGTCGTTTGTCCTTAATGGTAAATACTTTTCTAAATCATTAACCAGGTTTCCATTCCTAGATTACTTATCCTTTTGCATATTGTAGCAGTATTTTACATTTGCCAGTGGAGAATATGATTTGATTCAAATTGATTAAGATTAAATTTACAGCGGACAAAATGAATCCCCACGAGTCATATAGTTTTCGTGGCTAACGGTGTTAATGCCTGTCTGTCTTAATATATCGGCCCCTATGGTTTATTGCTCAGTAGTAAGTTTTATTCAAACTCAAAAAAGGGAAAATGTGTTGCATAACCGGCAATTAACAAGACTTAACGTGTTTTAATATTACACGTACTTACATGAACATACTAAAATTGTATATAAAGCAATAGCTGAACGATTACACTCAACAACTTAAAGTAGTCGAGAGTTTATTTGAAACTGGGTCTTGGCCATCTACATCTACATCGTCGTGTATTCACTTTACTATCAATTAATGACAATTACGACGATTTGAATGTATGAATGAAAATTTAATCGTTTGCAAAGGGTGTGAATGCTAAATACGAGAGAAAATAATAAATAATGATAAGTAGGCCGAAGATCAGAATTATGTGTTGCATACAAGCTTTGGTCGGAATTTTTTACTCATCCGAGCAAAACTAACCCAGCTCCCGTAATGGTACAATTGTAAGAGGTCCGATTTGCTCGTCATTTGAATTTTCTTGTAACTGGGACGTATTCCGTTTTCTTATGCTTGATCCATTCACTTTTTTTTCATGCTGGGCACATGTATATACCCTTCACTGATCAAAAGCATGTTATATGTATACAAGAACAACGTGAAAATATCGGGATGTTTCAGTCAGGCTTCGAACCAACGGACTCGATATTGTACATTCTGCGAAACTTCGCCTTGTTGAGTGACAATGTATTTTAATGCTTCATCTATCTTTCACAAAAAAATATTTAACAACAGCCTTTTAAGACAAGTATTAACTTACAAGTTGTTGTGTTGTTGTTGTTGTTGTTGCTGCTGGTTAGGACAATGATTATCCGTCATATTTTCCTTCATTTTTATTAAGAAAGTAAGCATGGACATACATAATTATTTTGGCTTTTAAACAATGCAATAAGTATAAACTTCTAAATGTTTTGTGTTGTTGTTTTTTGTTAGAATAAAAATTATATAAATACATGCATTTCAATAGTAGTGGCAAATATGCAAATAGCATGACAGAAGTATTATCTGTTTATGTTGATTATTCCTTAAATTCCTGTCAAATGATCAGTTGATGTGTGGATTTGAAAGATTTTTAGAAGTATGATAAACAGATAATCATTTAAATGTGTAATAACAATTCGAGACCAGCTCGGTGAAAATAAAAGTATTAAATAAAATCACTCAGTGTAGACACTTCAACAACGAGGCCAGCTCTGTAACATATTTACGAATATACCGTTGTCCTTATGCCATGACTTTGTCTACAGATACTTCTGACGATGGACGCCCATTATGGATTACTTTGTTTGATGTTAATCTGTAAACAGATTAACAAGTTTCATTGTCAAGTGAGTCAGAAGAAAATGCTGTCATTTGCAGGTGTCCTTGTTTTGTTTCTGGTCTCCAAGAAGTCCTTAGCGATCTATCAGCATAACCAACTGATAACGAAACCCTTCAAACCAAGTAATTTTCGAGCGTTAGGACCTTACTTAATTAATGAAAACAATATTCGTCCATTGTAGATTACGTTTAATATATAACAGCTCTTGTCTACAGCGTGGTTGTCATTACTTTCACACCATCACCCTGTTGAGCGTCATCTGATCCATCGCCTCCGAGGCGTAGTGTTTTCTTGATGGCGGGTCGCAGCTTGCCAGAAATAAGATACAACGGAATGTAAAAGCAGGGTGAAAGATGCGACATTACAACCGCGGTATGCGTGAAAGTCTTGTCAATCGTCATCTGGAAGAAATAGTAAGTGTAGATGTAGCTGTGCACAATGTACGGCATCCAGAAGGCAAGGTACACCGCAGCCATAAAGGCGACCATGTGTGTTAAGGACATATCCTCATGTGTTAGATAATAGGTTTTCTTCAAATCTGCCTTGCGGTTGAAAAAGTCGGGTCCGCGACTTCGTTTATTCCCTCCTGCTTCTTCTTTAGTTTCATTGTCAACATCAGAATTGTCATCGTCATCATCACTCGCAAAACCATCGTTTTGATACTCTCTTGCTTTCTTTATTTTCGGTTTATGCGTGCTCGCAGCCGCTCCATGGAACTTCATGTGTTGTTTCTTTAACCGGTCCCCATAGCTGTCGCCAGACACAGCCATGTTTTCCTGAAGTACAATTCTTTGTCCGGAGTGGAGTTTTTGGCGTAGAAAACGAATCCGGACAAGGATAGCAACATAGAATATTAATATTGCAACAAATGGTATCCCAAAATGCATTGCGATTGTGAAGTCATAGTGTGTTGTGGACTCTTCAAAATTGATCGCGCACTGATACTGATCTTGAAAGTAGCTACTGGTCCCCCATCCAAAGAGCGTAAATGAAGCGATCAGTCCGTCCAAGAGATACACAGCTATCAGCATCATCATAACAATCACGTCAAAGAATATCTCTTGGTGTTTCGCGGGTCGGAAGATTCTCAGAAACCGTTCAAACATCAGGATCAGAAGCGTGTGTGCGTTCATGAGATTACAGAAAGTCATCATGAAGACTTGAATACGGCAAGGAATCCTGTGAATTACCCACCCGCTGTCGGCAGAAGATATCGAAGTTAACAATGTCCATAGCACGGCACCGAGGATATTGGTTACGGAGAGGTTGACGTACAGCATAGTACGTGGTGTATTTTCCGGTGTCCGGATTCGCTTCCGTTTTGCGACGACAATCAGGAAGAGTATATTGGTTGCCACCACGATCACGATGGCAATGCATAGAACAGCAGTGACCACGAAATCTGCCGCCATATTAACTGGTTAGTCCAAAATGGTAGTAAGAGTGTGTGCTGAAAATAGAGAAAATAACTTTAACGTTGACTTTTTGTTTAAAAAAAATAAATTCACAAATAAAATGATTTCATCGCTTTGACATTGATTTATAAAAGGGGTGATGGAGGTATCAGTTTTGTTCAAGCAAAATAGTTCTGTTCAACTTGGAGAACGTGAGTGTGAATCGTTTTGTTGTCTGTTTTTGTTACATCACACTGACACAATTATGGTGATGTTGGTGACGTCCAGCTAGTTATTGGTGGAGAAAGACCCCAGCTAGTTACGGGTGGAGAAAGACCCCAGCTAGTTACGGATGGAGAAAGACCCCAGCTAGTTACTGGTGGAGAAAGACCCCAGACACATGTCTGGGTACAACTCCGGAGTACTGTAAGTCAACTGGAAGACCGTCTATCATGAAAATTGCCGCCCCGACCGCAGTCGAACCCACGCTGTAAGGACCTCAGGGGTTACTATCGACTAACCGCTCGGCCACGCACCATCCCCAAACCCATCACCATGTGTGAATTTTGCGTGCCATTAAATGTTAAGATTGAAACGAAATATGTTTTGACATTTTAAAGATGTTATGAAGAATATTCGACATTTTAACACACATTTCCAGACACTTTCTACCTGACACGGCCACAATCCCCGTGCGGCTGATCTGAATATATTAAATAAACTAAAGAGATACACTACCATTGCTTTTATATGGATTCCGTCATAGTTGTTAAATTTCTATTTTACTATATTTAAAATGATATATTTACCTACTTATTTATTTTTTTATTTATTTATTATTCATTATTTATATTATTTTTTTCATTTATGTATGTATTTATATTTATTTATGTATTTGTATTTATGTATTTTTCTATGTAGTTATTAATGTATTTATTTATGTATTCATTTTTTATTTTTTTTATTTATTTATTTATTTATTTATTTATTTATTTATTTATTTATTTATTTATTTATTTATTTATTTATTCGTTCACTCATTCATTCATGACTGCATGTATTCTTCCTATTGTGACCAAGTCGCTTTTAAGCGGTCTGGTATGCATTAACATGTGTTCTTACATTGGGCACTACCACGCTAGGTCGTGAAAAAGTCTCTTATTTCTATGCATCTTGTTAACTGCTTAGCCAAAAAGGTTCGCAGCTTTGAGGTTTCTCATTAACTTCAACAGGATCCAATGCACACAAACTCAATGTGTATCTCTACAGCGAGGTTGAATAAATGCACACGGTAGGGTTTTGAATGTCCTTTGTGTGTATCCACGTAATTTGACTTTAAGCGGGTTATAAATGGAATGTATTTACCGATGTATGTAGAGAAGTTGAAACAACTTGTACTATTTATGCAATCAAAATCAATCGATATCCTCAGGTAAAGTGAACTATAGAAACCTCGTCTTGAAATATGGAGGATTCGCATGTTAACTGTTGTGCAGATGCTTCTTCTGCTTCTTTTTCTCCTTCTTCTTCTTCTTCTTCTTCTTCTTCTTCGTCTTCTTCTTCTTCTTCTTCTTCTTATGTTCTCAATATTTGCTCGTATATAAAATACAGTAAAACTTGTATAAAGCAGCCACCCAAGGGACTGTCCAAAATTGGCCGCAAAATACAAGTTGGCTGCTGAACAGAAAATATAATATTATTGATTGTTTATCTATTAATATGAGCATGTATTTTTTATAAAAAGTATAACTTAAATAGTAGATCTTCTGCAAATTACTGTTCGAATAGATATTTAAGTCCCTTTTTCGCTAAATTGTGTGTTTATTTGGTTAAACATCCAGCCAACACTTGTTTAGTAAAACTGAAAAGCGTACACAACGTTCTTTAAAAGCATATGGATATGATATCATTTACTCTTCTGTCAAGCCTGAAAAAAACAGATAGTCTAGTGATGTTATCATGGCTAGATCGTTAATAATTCACCTTTAATTCAACTCGGCGCAACAAGGATTGTTACACCAACCATTTTTCATGTCTACATTTACAATAATGAAATCTAGGTACTTTAAAAGAGGTATGTGGACACTTTCTTCTTTCGAACTGAAGTTTTAACTTTTAACTTTGCACGTTTGTTGACAAAAGCCCGATTTATTTAATACATTATTATAAGTGTCATTAACATAGTTTCTTTTCTGCTGACGTCAATGTCTGACGGTTATGTTGCTGGTGTCAACGTTAGCATATGAACGTCTTTTCAGTGCTGTTTTTGCAATATATGTAGTGAGCGTTATCATTTGTTTCTCTGTTATATTCCATCAAACATATACAATTTCAGGTTTGCGTGGTGTAACGCTGAATATATGATGGTATTTCGTTCGAACGTCTTATTGTTTCATCTCCCATATGTAGGTCTTTGGCCATTATGATCAAACTTCTACGCATCTGAACTAGAAACCGCGGTAAATTTGGCGTTAGATCACGCAATCTTATATTTTTTACATGGTAATCAATACCATTAAAAATATAAAATCTAGACAGAATTTATCTTCATTGTTGTGTTATAGAGTTATTATTGTAGTCTTGTTTTTGTTTTTGTTTTTGTTTTTAAAAAATGACCCATATTCGGGTGAGAATTGTATGCGATCAACACAACAGCCCTTACCTTACAAATGCATATTCCGATCACCACTACCTGTAGATCCTCGGAGACGACCCAGGTTCAACTTTAAATCTACACTGACCAAACTCTACCCACCTTACCCTATTGTCACAACAAAAAGCCGTTAACTAAACACGGGAATGCTATTCAAACCCTAATTGCTTCTAACTCTGTACTATTTCAATCCGCAGTGACAGATCACCGTGAAAAAGTATCTGCGTAGATAGGTTTGTGTCGAATAAAAGAAGGATTATATTGAACATATGGGTAATCCGTATGTCTGCAGAATATACGAGCCTAGATTTTCCATTTTACCTTTATCTATCTTATCTAGAGGCCGTATGTATACCTGTCGGATGTGTGTTTTTTACTTTATTTGAGGCATGCGCATATAAAACTGTTCTAAATATTTACAATATCATACAAGTACACATACATTAGAGGTTGTGTCTGACATTTTGCCTCTCTCAAATGCATGTAACAATATTTTTTCCACTATTTTGTGGAATTTATACATATTTTATGCAGCGGGGCTCAGATAGGAAATACCAGTTTGCAATGGTGTGTGGGGATTTACGCATGAACATAGAGATCAGGTGAGAGATTTCACAGAGATCTAGGGCATCAATGAGCAGCATTTTGCAGGTCCGTTTCAAGTAAAAATGACTTATTTGGTTATTTGGGGGAAAACGATTGGTACAAACTGTCGGACATCACCTTTAAGTAAGTAAATATTTAAACAGTAGACAATCATATTATGGTTAAAAGAGATTGAGAAGTTACATGAGCTTGTATCTAGATTGCTGATATTGTCAATGATTGTACAGGGTCAATTTATAACTATTTTGATTACGTGTGACAGGATTGGTCGATTAACCATGGCGTTTGAGACTTGTTTCAAGGAGCTGTCCAATTTGGTCGTATGGTTAAAACAAATGAGAAGTCCAGTTTTAGGCTAAATAACGCCAATTATCCAGATGATAATCATAACATGAAAGTGCTGGCTGAAGTGGCCAAAGGGTTATTCTGACAACGGCGCAATGTTATATGGATAACAAAATGACCGACTTATATTTTGCATAATGGAAGAGTGCAGTGTTCAGACAAAAGGGGGATATTTAGAAGAGGTACAATTAGCCACGTAAAGCGGAAATGTATTGAAGGTCTTCAGCTAGAAGGTTGAACCTCTCACAAATATTCCAAATTCGGCAAAATATTTAGCTCGTGCATAAAAAACAAGTCTCCGAACTAAAAACCTGTTATCCAGGAATAAAACTACTTTCAACTTGTCAGACCTGGGCATGTTGTCACTTGATTTGGGTAAACAAATAAAGGTATTCGGTTCCCTTTAATCCTCGGATATTGATTGTACGTGTCGGATTTTATCTCCATGGTTCTTCGAGTGGAGTGAACAATAACAGAGCAATGATAAACAAGCAATCAAGAAATGTACAACATTGACACGACGTATTCATCGTCAAATACATCCTGGTCGATAGTTTGTGTAATGGTCTGAATTTCTTCTTCAATCCGAAGATAAAGCTGTTTAAAACTTTTAATAAAACTGATTTGTGGCCGTACTGAGACATATATGTTCAAATAAAACTTAACCCGCCGTAGTAACATATATATGTTGTAATAAGACTGAACCAGCGGTAGCGGGATATATCTGTTCAAATAAAACAGACCCGCCGTATTGGGCTTTATCTGTTGACGTGAAAGAAAACCCGCCTTTGTGGCCCAATATGTTGATTTTAAACTAAACCCGCCTAACGGGTAGATTTAAAAAAAACTGAACCCGCCGTAGAGGGGGATAAATCTGTTTAAATTTAATTAAAACTGAACCCGCCGCACAGGGGGATAAATCTGTTTAATTTAATAAAAACTGAACACGCCGTGTGTGCGTGTGTGTGTGTGTGGGGGGGGGGGGGGGTTGTCGGGGGGGGGGGGCAATCTGTTTAATTTAAACTGAACACGCCGTAAAGGGGGGATTAATCTGTTTAATTTAAACTGAACACGCCGTAGAGGGGTGGGGGGATAAATCTGTTAATTAAAACTGAACACGCCACAAAGGGGGATAAATCTGTCTTATTAAAACTGAACACGCCGTTGAAGGGGGGGGGGGTGATAAATCTGTAAAATTAAAACTGAACACGCCATAGCACGGGGGGGGGGGGATAAATCTGTTTAATTTAAACTAAACACGCCGTTTGGGGGGGGGGGGGATAAATCTGTTAATTAAAACTGAACACACCGAAAAGGGGTGATAAATCTGTTTAATTAAACTAAACAGGCCGTAGTGGGGGGGGGGGGGAGCAATGAATCTGTTAATTAAAACTTAACTCGCCGTAGGGGTGGGGGATAAATCTGTTTAATTAAAACTGGACACGCCGTAGGACGTGGGGTAGGGGGTAGGGGATAAATATGTTTTAATAAAACTGAACACGCCGTAGGGGGTGGGGATAAATATGTTTAATTAAAACTGAACACGCCGTAGGGTTTGGGATAAATATGTTTAATTAAAACTGAACACGCCGTAGGGGGTGGGGATAAATATGTTTAATTAAAACTGGAAACGCCGTATGGGGTGGGGATAAATATGTTTAATTAAAACTGAAAACGCCGTAGGGGAAGGAGGGCTAAATCTGCTTAATTAAATTTGAACCCACTGACTTTTTTCTTTCATTTCATGTGGGTACGTTTTAATGCCACCTCAAAATCTAAAGGTTATGCTAATAACTGTGTAAAGTCAGATAGTGTTTGAAGAGCAACAAAAATGGTGGGTAAGTGGCAATGTGAATAGATTGTTACAGAAAAATGTATATATAAAATAACTTACATAAAATAACTTCATTTTGAGTACATTTTGTTTGACAGCGAGCAGTCTCGTTTTATACAGCAGTGTATCTTCTTGCAATGGCAGTTTTAACACAAACTTCATGAAATTTCCATACGAACAAGATCAAGCATCAACTTTCGGCGGCAATGAGCAGAATTTGAGAATAACATTCCTACTTGCTAAATAGTAATTAGTATGAAAATTGAAACGCAAACATGAAATGATTTTGTGTCATGAATATGGTTCAAATTCCCAAACCTCCTGGAACTTGTTTATTTTCTGTCATTTATCGAAAACAACACGCATTCTAAGTTTGAGTTATTAAGATTCATGATTTTGGAGTTGTCGTATACATGTAATGCATTATACTGGTGAGGTTACCTTAATCTTTTACATGCATTAGAACATTTTCCGCGATTGTTGCAAAAGCGTACTGTTAAACCCCGACTCGTACTGTATATAACAAGCAGTTATTCTAAACCTTTTTAATAAATAAGATACCATTCCTAACAGTGGGTTATAAGTTTTAAATGCTATATGCATTACGAAATAAAAACTGCTGCTATAATATTTAAGCTTCGATTTAACCTCTACATGCACACATAACTAGATGTTTTTTGAAGACTTTGCAACAACTAGTGCAGATCATGACATAAAAACTACTACAGATCATATGTTCCGATAACTCACGTACAGCAGGATAAGATGTGGCATTTATGGAGACTTCACATTAGGAATAATACACTGGAACGAATATTTATCTCGGTCCGCCGCGACTTCGTACGACCGGAATCCAACTGTACCAAAACAACACGTCTTTATCAGCACCATCCGCAGCAAATGATTAGCAGCAGCACCACCACCACCACATTCATCACAAGAAATAAGATACGTGTGCCATAAAACAGCGCCTTGTTACACCAGTCTAGATGCCCATAGATGGTGTATCGTCGTCTAGATTTTTGACAAGTCTGAAGCCAGATCTGTGAATCTAATAAAATGACCAGGAAAAGCAAGCACATTAAAGCCTACTTTACTTACGGACGGCACACCAACTAGCTAATGATATCCAGTAATTCAATTCAGCCGAGCAGTAAGGTTTCTTGAGGGAAAATTACATTGAAAAAATAAACCTAGTCGATAGTGTGAAGAAGTGGCTCTAATCCTATAGTAATGGTAATGCGTTTTCTCGGCTGGAAATGAATATAATTACGCGGACTTGTAAACCAATCATAATTACGTACACTGCGTTGTAAACCAATATACTCAAATATACGCAACGTGGCAAACCAAACATTATTTCTACTAAATAATCATCCTGTAGTGCAAATTAAGCGATGCAAGTAACGAGTTCGCCCGAGTCAGGTAATTACTTCCCTTTATACAAATGTACCGCCCGAGATATGGAATTACTCCCCTTTAATAAATGTCCAATGTTCTAGATAGTACAATCTACCTGTCGGAACGTAAAACTAAATCTGTATATATAATTGCAGCTTTTTCAAGTCGAGAGATGCGAGAGGAAACTCTCATATTTTGCTTGCTGACCATCGCTTGGTTAGTTATAAGCGGTCCGAGATTCAGGCTTCTGGTATCTGGCCTTTTGAGGTTGCAGGTGCAAGCCGGTCAAGCTTCCAGTGGGCTTTGGCAGTGGGATCGTTCGCGAAGGCCGCGCTTAATCCGGTAGCTAAAGAGGGCTGGTGCTCTGAGGTTGTTGGTGCAAGCCGGTCAGGCTTCGAGTGGGCAACGGCAGTGGGATCGTTCGCGAAGGCGCGCCGTACAAGCCCCGAGAAGGGAGACCGCGCTTAATCCTGCACTAGGAGCTTGCAGCCTGGCATTGTATGTTTTGTGATTGTATGTGTTGCGTTAGTGTGCTAGGGTAGGCTTTAGTTAGGTAGTCTTGGTATGTGTGTCGTCTCCCTCCATTCTGTACTGTTCTGTTACTTCGTACTGCTCGGGCGCACATAGGTTCGCTTAAGATCAGGCAGACCGTGTAATATAGTTTTTGCATACTTAGTCTTATTTGTATAGCTAGGTCGTATTGAAACCGTCTGTGTGTGTGCGCCCAGCAACCCGTGCCCCGCTCGGCACGTTACAATCCAAATCACACGTTTGTAAATCTGGAGTTTACTGGACTTGTGGACTTATAAATCATTAGTAAGAAATTATTCGCAGTGGAAATTCTATTGGACTCGAAATCCATATAAAAGGCAGGAAGTTATAACCCAATATATTACTAATAAAACTAATGTGGTATCAGTACACAATAAATCTTAAAAGCAAGTGATAACTTGGACTAACGAACCCTACACATCTCATCGAACGGCAACACTAATAAACAGGTTTTAAACACTGGGAAATGTCACATGTAGTGTCACTTGGGAGTTCTCAACCAACGAATTATTGACCAATAAATTTCATTAAACCGGAAAAACATCAATACCAGGTACATGTAACTTAATGAATAACACTGAAAGAACAGCCATCAAAGTGCTTAATTAGTGTCAAAACAAGTTTACAGAAAATTCTTTGATTATTGGCTCAAAACAAGCAGCCGCTAAGGATGTACGAAATATATTATGCACAAGAAGGATGCAAATTTTATCCTCAATCTCGGCATCTGCTATTTATACATGAACTTCAAAACTCTTGAACATGTGTCAAGATATTCTGAAGAATAAAACATTTTCTCAGTTTACTAAAGTAAAATAGGCATTCGTTAATTACTTGTTCTTGTTTTTGTATATGCTGTTATATTTAAATTTGTCTTTTAAAACATAACAATAACACTCAAAATCTCACTTAACGGTTAACGATTTTTAATCAATGAAGGGAGAAAAACATGTATGTCATTGTTTTAGTGTTATCTCCCCTTATAGTTTTTTAAATCAGTTTTTTCAACTACAGAAAAAAGAGATGATTCTGTAATTTGTGTCATCTTGTTGCAGTTTTGAAAGAAATTAATTTGTGTACCTTGCTGTATGATGCTGCTTCACTATGGCTATCGCAATCAAAGCATATTGTTTAAAACTTCTAATCAGCACTTATATGTGTTAAAGGTGGTATACGACAGTTTGACTGTATCTAACATATGTAACAATACGTGACTTCTGTTTGGGTTATTTGTGCATAATTTCTGTAGAAAGACAATTAAGCTTTGACGATTTTCAACATTATCTCAATTTTAGTGTTGTAAAACTAGACATTGACGTCACGGCGGACTACGTGAATGTGCTAAAACGTAAGTAGTCACGCGGTTTTCTTACCTTAAAAATAGATAACTGTGCAGCGTGGCTCAGATAAGAAATACATGTTTGTAATGGCGATTAAGGCGTTATGGTTCAATTTTCAGACAGGTGTAGAACATCAGTAAACAGCATTTTGAGAGAATTGTTCAGGTAACAATAGTTTATTAAGATGTTTCATGAAAATAATTTTGGTCAAAAATTGACTGATACTGCCTTTAACTACTTGTGTAGAGATGTCTAACATGAAGGCAAAACAGATTTTCATATTCTCATATAGTTATAGTTTGTTACTTCACATATGCCCCTGCAACAGGGTCTGGGCCATGTAGGTCAAGATAATTGATGTAGAATGATAGAGAAGTTTATTGTGCTTGGGATGTTCATGTAAACTTGATGTTTAAATTAAAGATAATTTGTTTTTTATCTAAGAACTTAAGATTACCTGCAATATATAGTAAATAACTATGAAATTATTTTCTGTACTTTTAAGCCAGGCTGATAAATATGCAAATGCGAACATAAACCTATATATTTATAACATACATGAATTACTGGTGACAATTTAATTAAAAATATTCACCAATTCATTTTTATTCCACTTAAATTTCACAATCTTAATGTGTAGCCGATTGGAAATTTATAAATTCCTAACTTTAAGCCTTAAGATATAATGAGTCACATGGCCTAAAATATAATGAACTTTAACAAAGGTAAATGTAATTAACTGACAGTGTATTCATTTATATTTTTCAAGATTGGACAGCTATGGAATACAATCCATCTAAATTGAAACTATATGTGCCTTGGTATCAGCTGACTCAAGTGTAAATAAACAGTCAGAATAAACAGTGGACAGGAAATCATTTAAACCTAAATTATGTTTGTTTATTGGGTTTATCGTCCCACAAACAGTATTTTAGTTATCTGGAGACGATGTCCACTTGAAGCAGATCTAGTGCTGCCTTCACTGTGTATAGCATGCCGTGAACATCTAGCAAGATACCACTCCCAGTCACATTATCCTGACACAGGACCAACTAGTCATGGATCGACCTTTATATTTGCTTGAGCGTAAGCAAGGGAGCCACTACTATTGTTTACGACTGGTATGTCGCGGCCCGGGATCTGGAGCCGACGCTCTACCGATTGCGCTACCATGTCCGGTCAAAAGCTTGATTTAAAAAAAAAAAAATAATGGTAAGCTGAGCTCCAGATTAGAAGTTAAACAATTTTAATTTTACAAAATAAAAATAGCAGTATACTCTAAATAATGAAGGTTTTATGAACTTGGTAGGCTGAGTTCCAAATAAGTAGGTAAACAATTTAAACAAATAAAAATTGCAGTACTTGAACTTGGTAAGCTGAACTCCGGGTTAGAGGAGTTAATGTGACTTTGTCTTTCCATATATCCCGTGATTCTCAACTTACATGTTACACTTTATATCCCATGATTCTCAACTTACATATTACAACATATATCCCATAATTCTCAATCTACATGTTACACCATATATCCCATAATTCTCAACTTACATGTTACACCATATATCCCATAATTCTCAACCTACATGTTATACTATATATCCCATAATTCTCAACCTACATGTTACACCATATATCCCATAATTCACAAACTACATGTTACGCCATATATTCCAGAATTCTCAACTTACATGTTACACCATATATTCGAGAATTCTCAACCTACATGTTACACCATATATTCCAGAATTCTCAACTTACATGTTACACCATATATTCCAGAATTCTCAACTTACATGTTACACTCATATATTCCAGATTTCTCAACTTACATGTTACCCATATATTACTTGAACCCACTGATGAGAACAATTCCGATGAGTACCAGGTACAAATGGTTTGGAGGAGAAATAAAGTAGTAAGCAGGAACTGCACTCTTCTAATATAGGGCTCTGAAAACGTTTTTAGGGGCTTGAAGATTTCAAAATTTCTTCACTGCTGTGGCACAATACCATAAAACTATTTACAAACAAGAGGGCCATGATGGCCCTTTATCGCTCACCTGATGACACAGGCTTTTAGGAGACACAAATCTGGCATCAAGTAATTAAGAGTAATTTACTTTAGAAATCTTTGGTGAAGATTGGACCATTAGTGTGACGACTGGGTTGATAACATTTTCTAGAATTTTACCAAGTAACCTACTGAATCCACATGACTCACTTCAAAACATATGTAAGAAAACATGCTGGTTAAGATTGGGCCATCAATGTGGTCTCTTAAGTGTTTTTACAAGGTTTTTCTAAAATGTGACCTAGTGACCTATTTTTTGACCCCACATAATCATCTATGATTTTATGCAAACAATCTGATCAAGTTTGGTGGTGAAGATTAGGCTATGAATGTGGCCTCTAGTGTGTTCACAAGCTTTTTCTAAGATTTGACCTAGTGACCTACTTTTTGACCCACGTGACCAAGTCACGAACTCATCCAAGATTTCATGCAGACAAACATTCTGACCAAGTTTGGTGAAGACAGGGCTATAAATGTGGCCTCTAGTGTGTTCACAAGCTAAAATGTTGACGCCGGACGATGGACGACGGACGAAGCAGTATCACAAACGCTCCCCTTGAGCACAACGTGCTCGGGTGAGCTAAACAGGACTTTCCAAGAGCATGTCAACATCTCTCACGAAGACAAGAAGGCAGAGAATTTATTTTTTTTATTTGGCAAGACAAAATTGTTACATAAATAACATTTTAGGGGAAACAAATATTGACAAACGTGCCTGATCATTAAGCATAAAATACATTTTTAAATTAATCACAACTTTACTCCCAACAAATTGAGACTAAAAACAAGGGCAAACTATGTTAAATTTATGCACAATGCTTTAATTATGTGTAAAAGAGATTGCAGTGTAGTCAGATATTGAAGAGGTAAGAAACAACACAAATGAAAAAGTCCATGGAGCAGTCTAATAAAAACAGGTAAAAGTTAAAAAAATGTTTAAAATGTTTTGACAGCTTGGCAAAAAATGTATTATTATCAACTTCAACTGTGTGCTCAAAATCATTGGTATATAATGGAAATTAGAAATAATTTATGAGAAGTCACATGTGCTGTTACACTCGTTGGAGACAGCGTCCATAAAATGTTGTCAAAATGACCAAAAATGTTTGACAATTCTTAATACACTGACTTGGTGCAAAGTTTCACAGCAGCAAGTTTAATACTCAAAACTGACAATAAAAATTGCCATGAAAGACCATAAAAAATTGTATGTTATTATTATTAAACCAATAAATATTGCCATGGAAGATCATAAAAATGTGTTGTTCTTATTAAACCCATAAATATTGCCATAAAAGAGCGTAAAAATGTGTCTGTTGTTCTTATTAAAGCTACTTAGGTATGATTATACTTGATTTTCTAGTCTAATATAGTATCATACATTGGTACTTACATGTATATGACTAGAAAGTTAAGTATGACCACACCTTCATGACTAGACTATTGAATATGATACCTATGAACATGTCTTATGATTATTGCTTGATTAGTACAATCAACAAAAAATAGTATCAAAACAAATTTTTTGAAAAAAACAACAACAGCGCAATCAGCATGTATTATCATATGTTAACTTATAGTAATAAAAGTGGAATATTTATTTGTATTGTCTTAGATTATTTGTCTTCTATGCACTTCCACAAATAGTTTTCACAGTATGACCACACCTTCATGACTAGACTATTGAATATGATACCTATGAACATGTCTTATGATTATTGCTTGATTAGTACAATCAACAAAAAATAGTATCAAAACAAATTTTTTGAAAAAAAAAACAACAGCGCAATCAGCATGTATTATCATATGTTAACTTATAGTAATTAAAGTGGAATATTTATTTGTATTGTCTTAGGTTATTTGTCTTCTATGCACTTCCACAAATAGTTTTCACACAGCTACACAGGCTAGACTCACTTGACTGATTATCATCCTGCTTTATTTCCCCAGTATAGGATGCAACAAAAGTAGTGAAGTAGTTCTATGAAGCATTCATCCCCTTTTGTTTCATATTGTCCTAGTCTTTTCTTTTTGTCAGACAAAAAAACGAAACTTAAATTGCTTGTCAGTTTTTTTGTCATCTGCGCATAGTGCTTTATCAACAAACAGTATAATAGTTTGTTATCTTAATACTTGGGATCCCAACGTTACAGATAGTATTCATGTATTTGTATCTCTCGCATTTTTTTTATTTAAATAGTATAAATAATAATAGGAAAATTCAGTAAACATTAGAAAATAAGAAGTTAGATGAAGAAATAAGCATTTTTATCCTGCTTAACAATAAGTATTACGATACTGGATACTTGACAAGTGCATGTGGGAAAAAGCCTCGTTCTGAAAACACCAGCCAATGACTGAACGACTGTAAAGGTTGTTACTAAATATACTGTTAAATATAGCACATGCAGGTTTCCCAAGAAAGTGTATCAACAAGCGTCAATAGTTAGATTGAGTTTATTCATTATAAATATTTTTGTAACTTTTGATTCGTTCATAGGCAGATTTTCGGCCAACTGTGTCTGATTAAGATCATGAACAGTCGGTCCAGCTAACCTAGGACTAAGCTTGACCAGACCACCAATCTACTAGTTAATGTCGTTCGGTGGGCCTTAATGTCCAGCCCTGTTTTATAATTATAACAACTTTTCTGCCCTATTTAAATATATGATATAATGAAACTATTAATTTTCCAGCAGTTTGGTACCACATTTGCTTTTTTTTTAATTTAAATAACCATAGGATGGGAACATATAAATACAAGCTTGTCAATTACTTTATTTTTGTGTATTTCTGGTCAGCCAGAACACCGACACCTGATAGTGTCAACTGCAAATTACACCTCAAAATAGTTACTCCGAAATACATGCTGGGTGCTCAAAATCTCATTACATATATATGCTGTAGTAACATGTCTGTGTCTTGTTACATTGGCATTTGTTGCTAGCAAACAACAAGTAAGGTTGTTGACAATTGCAGCAGATTATGCATAAAAAAAAAATTAATAA
The DNA here is from genome assembly GCA_007844125.1 of Sinonovacula constricta. NCBI lineage: Eukaryota > Metazoa > Mollusca > Bivalvia > Cardiida > Solecurtidae > Sinonovacula > Sinonovacula constricta. The sequence continues at coordinate 28,415,672 of CM017569.1, read as the reverse complement.
AAAAAAAAAAAGAGCCATCCATAGACAGCGCGATCAACTTTTCTCAATGCTGGAGTGTATAATGAAAATTCTACGACAAGAAGAGACATAACTCTTCTTAGGTTAATTTTCAGGGTATAAACCTGCTGAAATGTTCTGCTTTTGATGGTGAACAAGTATTCCAAATATAAGGTGATAACATTTTTAAAGAAATGCACCTTCACAAAAAGATTAACTGATGTTGATGCCAATGAGAGTTTCATGACAACAGCTTCGCTTTCTTTTTCTTTTCTTTTTTACAACAAGTGAATTTAAAAAGTATTATAAAATAAATAAGTCTCGAAGATGAACACTCTGGATTAATGTCTATGTCCAAACTGACCATAACCTTGGCCCATACCTTGAGCATCTTGGGAGAGATTCCAACCAGCCCCTCTATGTTGTTTACTTCCACCAGAATGTCTGTGATCATAGTCTCTAGAGTGTTCCTGTTGCCAGCTGGTGTTCCCAGGGCCATAACCATGATCTCGGTATGCACCTCCAGGCCCACGATAATCACTGTAAGTCTTCAATCTATCATATCCATACCCCTGCATTCCTATGTCACTTCTAAATCTATTGTCTCTCTGATAATATGGCTCATTATATCCTCTAGATCTAACACCATACCCTCTCACTGAATTACCACGCTTATAATCACTGCCTCTAAATCTTTCTTCCTGCCCTCTAAATTGGCCATCTCGCCAGTTCAATCTGTCACTCCTCCCACTATTTCCACCATCTTGCCAGTTCAATGTGTCACTTCTTGTACTATTTCCGCCATCTCGCCAGTTCAAAGTGTCACTTCTACTATTTCCATTTCCCCTCCCCCCTGATCCATGCCCTTCCAATCTATCATTATGCTTTCTTGATCCACCTTCCTGCCATCTTACATTATCGTCATGTTCGTTTGTAGATTCCCTTCTCTGAACACCATCCTTATTAGACACGTGGTGTTCTGCATCTGTTGTCTCCGACTCATTATCTTCACCATTTTTTCTAGAATCAAAAAATAGATACTTTGCTAGTGGTTAAAGTTATCACATTAGTAACAAATTTGAATTCTCTCAGAGATAGCATTTAGTTTAACCATTTACTTACTGGAAACTCAATTCACTCCATCAGCAAAAAGCATACCCCACCCTAATGGTGTTTCCAGCAAGTAAAAGTTAAGCAGACAGATTAGTATGAACCATCATAAACATGTAACATGCAACATATTTTGTTCCTTACTTTGAACAGATTGGGTAAAGGGGCAGGTCCGGTAAAGGGGCCTTTTTACAATTGACTATGTGTTTTTTCAATTTTCTACCAAATTTTATTACAAATCTTCACTGTAGAGCAATGCAAATGGGTGCAATTTACTGTTAAGTCCCAAATTAAAGCATTCAAAATAACTTTCTATGGCACCTCAGGGGTGGCGAAATCCACCGTCCAAGTCGTCTGTGTCGTCCATTCAGCGAACAGGAGGACTGGAATTGTCATTTTAACTTGTCAGTGGATGATTAGAATATTCCAGCAGTGAATATATGTCAAAATTGTACGGATAAGAAAATTTTGTGGGACGAGAACGGTCTGGTTGTCTGAGGACAAGTAAGATTTTCTCATATTTTGCCACGCCTGCTGCTGAAATTTTCCATTGTAATAAGTCGAGATAATGTGAACAGATAAGGGGTAAACTGGGTGATGGGAAAGCTAAAGGGTTAATCCGACATTTTAACAACCAATAGCCAAAGCAATTGTATTTATTAGTAATAAGATTAAAAAATTATTTACTGTTCTTAATTAAAGTTCACAATTTGTTTTGGCGTAACACTTTTTTTTTTTACAATTACTTTTACATTGTTTCATGATAAATAGCAATTCGTATCAATGTAGACAGCAAGGGACTACGAAAACGACTTGTTAAAACCAGTTCCTCATATTTCTGTTTCCCCACATAATTGTTTTCAAAACGGTGTTGTATGCTAGTCTCAATTGCCATAAACAGACACTGTCGTAATGATTAATTCTGATCCAGTTATACATGTACATGGTATAAGTTACTGCCTGTCATTAAAGTTATGATTTTAGAATTCATAGAATTAACAAATGAACTGGCCAATCAGGTTGATATTTATGTATTACAACTGGACTGCAATGTGAGGATGAAATTTACTCAGTTCTGTACCATATATAATGTGTCATGAGTGACTCATGACTTGTGCACAATTTGCACGTGTGCAGAAGAAAGTTTATCCACTTGAGCATTGGTGTGTTGGAAGTTCTGCCCAAATACATGCAAAGGTGTTTATTTATCAATGATAGATTGCCATTAGGTAGTGTAATGTATATCAAAAATATATATACAGTTGAGCTAATGATATTTTAAAAGAAACATACAAGGGTCGTCGACGAAGATCCTCGAGATAGTTTTCTCTTTCTATATTATGCCCTCTGGCTTCGTTAAAGGCTGAAATTATGAAAACAAAAAACATAAACATTGATTAAAATCCTTTAATTAAAGCTGTCAACAGACAGGGTGCTCCTCTTTTCTTAGTGCTGGATAGTTTAATCAAAATAAATCAACAAAGGGGCATAACTCTACTAAAATTATTTTAAAGGTTACCAGTCTTATCGAAATTCTTTTGATAATGAACAAATATTCCAATTTTGAAGAGAACATCTTAACCTTTTTAGAGAAAAGAGTTATAACAAGACAAGTTAACGAATGCCACCTAAGGATTCATCATAAAGCAATAGACAGAAGAAAGTTGTAATAACAGCAATACATGCAGCAGGGCAAAACACAGAAAAACATGCCAGGTATAGAAGGCATTGTTAAGGCACTAACAAACTGACCCTTCCTTAACTATTTGACAGACAAGCCTTTCAGCCAATCAGATACCGTAAAGTCTTATTGATAAGATGAACACAAAGATAAGACGCACCCCTCTTCGAGGTCAAGAGTCAAGGAAAAAAGCAACATCTCCTATTCACTAATTCAGCCGGTCACTATTGAAGCAATTCCCGTGTTACCGAATCGCTTAATTTGACTAGACTTTCTCCTCAAGTGCATTATGGTCAACCCTAGGCTGGACAGATTGCTCAGCTGTTAAGGAAGCGGTGGATAGTTTGTTACACATAATATTTCATAAAAAAATAATGCTTTAATCACCAATATTTACACATAAATGAGCAAATTTTTTAATGGTATATAAATTATAGTGTCAGTAGATTCATGAATTTAAAGCACATTTTAACTGTGCTAAAATTGTTGATAATGCACATGACCATCCCTTACACATGGATTCAAATATTACAGACATCTGGCAGACCAGTTAAAAGCATGGGGTGGCAGTTTTATGATCTTGTTGCAGGCCAATCAGTTTTTCAAACAATCTGATATTACTTATTGGCTCACTTGAGTTGATTTCTTGATACAAACATATTAGTCAGCACTTAAAGAATTTATGGTTCTTATACAAACATTCATTCCACGGTTTTAACTAAACACACACAAAAATATGTATAAATTTACCAGAATTTTATTCAGTTTTACACCTATTTCTACTAAAATCCGAGGCATATAATTTAAAAAGAAAAAAGAAGCACAAAATTTAATATCATAGAAGAATCAGATTTTTATTGAATATATTAAAATGCAAAAATCATTCTTTTCTTTTTTTTAAAAGTCTATCTGAATGGACACATTTCAGCTGCTAAAAAAAACAATTACAAAATACACATATATTTCAATGTTAGTGACACACCATTTTGGCCATAGTTTGGCAAACCTAGTTACAGCAAGGGCCCACTGATGGTAGGCATGGCTACAGCCCATTTGAGGAATGGTTAATTTAAAGCAAGTGCCACCCAAGTTAACAGTAATGTGAAACATCTTTGAAATTCAGTTGTTTAGAGATGACAGAAATGTTTCAGTTATTTCCCATGCTGGTAGGCATTTGCATAACTTTTATACTTTCATAAGGAATTTTTAAATTGTATTTTAAAATTTGCTTATTTTCATCAAAATGCTAAATCACATTTTTCCTCATTCTTTTTTGTATTAATTTTTTTAACATGTGGCAGTTTGAAGCATGGGTGAATAGTTAAACAAGTAAAAAAAATATTGTTTTCTTCTATAGTAACTAAATGACGTATACCAAATACCATCCACAAGGGAGGTAACACGATATAATTTGTCTAGTAAGAGTAATGTCCCTTCATATACCAAACTAGGAAGACCTTAGAATTAGAAAGAAAAAAAAATATCCATCAATTTAAAAGAAAGTTTTAAAGGAGGAGTTATTCCAAAAAGAAAGGCAAAAATAAACGAAGGGCAATGCTCAGTCTTTATGCTATATGTATAAGATGAAGTCTATACCAACCTTTAATGGCATCTTCTGGTTCAAAACCCAATTTCTCAATCATGTACCTGTGATTTTATTGTAAAAACATACATAACTTAAGTAACCATAAAGAATTGTTTAAGCTATTATATGTTATACTTTTTTGGACTAGTTACAAAAATGTCATTACCGTAAGTCTTTCATTTAAAAATGAAAGATTCAAAGAAATAATTATGTTTATGTTCTATTACAAACCCAAGAATGATTCTGCAATTTCTTATGTCATTGATAATTAATGTATGAATTTGATGTAACAAATATGCAACAGAAAGTTCCATTGCATTTGAATTGATTTCTTCTTATGTAATATATTGAACTATATGTCTGTTTTAGAAATAATTCTTACAGAGGAGCAGTATTGTTGTTTTTATATACATAGCAGCAACCATTTATAGCGACATCCACCTGTTAAGGTGGAGAAAGACCCCAGACAAGTGTCTGGGTGGAACCACCGGCGCACGGCAGGTCTGCTGGAAGACATTCCTACATTATGTCCATTGCCCCGAACGGGACTCGAACCCACGAGGTGGAAAGCTAAGCAGTCAGAGCAATAACAATAACAAATCAGCGACTCTACCACTATGCTACAGGTAAACCTCTGGAGCATGAAAAAAAATACATTCTGATGTGAACTGACTGTATCTCTAACTCGTACATTTTCCCCAATCCTACTGAATAAGGGGCTGTTATTTATTGTTTTTTCCAGCAGTGCTGTATATGCCTTTCTGTGAGTGGCTAAATTAATCTCAAATATAATGTTCTCTACTAATCCAACAGCAAACCATTATGTTTCTGCAGGCAAACAAAGCCATTTTGACAGATTTTCTAACTCAGACAACCTGCAGTGTACCAGTGATTCTACCCAGACAATGGTCTGGAGTCTACATCAATCAAAATAACTGGATGTCACTATAATGATCATAAGTGTGTCGTTATTATGCATTTCTGATAATTAACAACAAAGCAATAACTCAGACATAATTTTGAATACAATATAAGAAGATTGTAAGTGTAACTTTTAGCTGATAAAGCCATACAAATACGGATTTATGTGAGTTACAGTACCTAGACAAACAACAGGGTCAGCACCTAACACTGGCGATGGTATAACATATTTCATATTGAGCTAATTAAAGCAGTTATTTATTACAATTTTTCAAACATTTCCGAACAAACATAGTGTACGAAATATATTCTTCTATAGAAATTAACTATAATAAAAAAGGTGCTTTAGTAGCTAGACAAATATATACCTGCAGATGAAGTAGCCAGTTCTGTTTACACCATGTGTGCAGTGAACGCCTATGAACTTGTCTGAAAAATACAGAGTTTTATGAATTCACTAAATATCATTACAGAGGTATCACTGGTAGTGATGAAGCAGAATTCAAATTTTCAAGTCAGATGGGAATTGCTGCTGTATCTGATGTTTCAATTAGAGAATTAAAACAGCAAACTGCAGATTGTCGCCTGAAACATAGTAGCAGATTTTACAAAGTTGAATATTAATTTGATAACTTTTTAAGGGTTTATTATTTAATTTTAAGTTTAAAGTTTGGACTTTTTATATCTCTAACCTTGGAGATATTGATACATCATCATCTGGGTTATTTGCTCTCAGGTCAGTACCTTTGGAGTTTTTTTGTATTTGTTGGGTTTTTTTTGTTTTTTGTTTTGTTTGTTTTTTTTGGGGGGGGGGGTTGTTTTTTGTTGCTGTTTTTAATACATTGCAGCAACCATTTATGGTCATTAGAGCAATGTCCAGCTATCTGGTGGAGGAAGACCCCCACACAAATACCTGAGTAGAAACACCTGGGCACCGCATGTCAGCTTGAAAACCTTCCCACAGTATCTTCTTTAGCCATATTCACATAGTGCTTATTTATAGATTTGAAAAGCATAAAAAAATTCAAGGGAATTTTCTTCATTTGTACTGTCTAACAATTGAGGTATTGGTCAAAATCATCTTTATTTAGACTAAAGCATGATAGTTTGCTGAAATTTATGCCTAAACTCTAAGCAAACTGTCAGATACAACCTTAAGGTGGGTAAAGCAAAATAAAATTTAAAAAATTTAAATTACAAAAAAAATAGTTTAAATATATAACAAATGTGACTAGAGATAGTTCAAGGAGTCTTATATTTATGGTATAAATTAAATCCAAGTGAAAATTTTGACAGCAAAAAAAGCTCTTTACTTACAGATGCCTTTAAAAAAAATCTATTGATATGAGATATAGAAATGGTTTACACATAAAACAGCACCCAATGCAAATTTGATTTCAGTACAACATTTGGTAAGTAATTAAACAGAAATCTGTGTTTTGCTTACCTTTATTGTCAGAATCTTGCAGGAACTCATCAACTGCAGTGTAAAATCTGAAATACATGTAATTATATCATTAAATAATATATTATAGAGTTACAGCAAAAGGGCATATATCCAGCAACAGAAACAAAAAAAAAACTATAATGAAAACATGTTTATTGCAGTTGATCAGATGACAACTGCCTAAGGTCAAATTTTAATCTAATCTAATGAAGCTTGAATATGCCTAGAACTGCCGCTTTAAAAAAAATTAACAAAAGCTATAACAGAACAGCTAACTTGACTATTAAATGCTTAATACAAATTTACAAACAGTGTGATGCAAACTTCAAAACAACAATGGGTTGTATTTGTATTTTGGGTTTTACGGCACCACACTTAACAGGTAATATGGTGCCAAATATTTAAGAAGTTTAATCTGAATAGGGCATAATCAGGTTAAAACTAAACTACAGTTGGACTTCGTTATGACAAACTCGCTTGAGATAAAATTCCGCTTGACTCAAGCTACTTTCCAAGTACCATTTTGTTTCCTTCTTTGATTATATAAAAATAAACCCACAGCAGACAAATTTGCTTGAGCTGCATTCCCCTTAAGCTCAAAGTGATTGCTGGACCCTGATCATGTTTTCTTTACTAATTCGACTCGCTGACTTGAAAATCAAAGGCCGCCGCCAACTTCTGTCACGTGACAGCTTGTCAAAGTGTGAACGTGACATCATAGATCAATTAACATTGACTTTCCACGTGCACAAGCCTGTGAGGGGGTTAACGATGGTATGATTTGGATTGGTGCCAATTAAGGCATTTTGCTGAATGGAATGTGATCAGTAATTAGCCTTTAGCTTGGTAAGGCCCAATTAAAATGCCACCACATTGTTTTAGGGTAGCGTCATTGTGTCAATAATGTTGGCTGTACGATATATATATTAAACACGAAATGCCATAGCTTCATTGTTAAAATGATGTCTCACAAAGATCCTGATACTCTACTGAGCAATCCAGAGAAGGACCCAGTCTTAATCAAGGAGTGAAAAGAAAGTTGAAGCC
>CM017569.1:28142951-28400650 GCA_007844125.1 Sinonovacula constricta | reverse complement strand
GTCGTTGTCTTAAGCAGGGATGGATCCAGCGGGGGGGGGGGGTGCATACCTCCACTCCACCCCACCACCACACCACCACACCAGCCCACTACCCCACCCTAAATCAGGTAAAAGAGTAGAGTTGTGAAAACACTATACATGTAAGCATGTAAGCTTAAGTAATGATAAGCTTTTAAACTTCATTTTGTCTGTTGCCTGCTTAGGTTGAAGTAAGGGTCCTTTACTGTGTATATATATCTAGTATTTACTGCGATAAAGTTGAATGGATCTCGATTCATCCCTGGTCTAAAGTATGCCCTGAAAGTATATAACGTCATCATTTGATATACATGATTTGCGTATATTGGAAACGATTATTTCGTGAAATTTCAAACAAAATATTATAAATTATACATGTACACAAGTTAATTAATAATATATAATATTATATATTAATAATTATAATAAATACACTATCAGCGACGTGGTGTGGTTATTGTTTTATTGGCAATTCAAAAACACATACGTCAAGGTAACAACACAACAGAGTTCAGAAAAATAAGTACTTGCCTACCGGTAACAGAATGTTAATAACAACAACAACAAAAATGTGAAACAGTCAAGGCACTACAGAGAGCGTGGCTCCAGGCAAGGAATTTAATGACAAGCTTTTACGATCCCGGGATGCTTGATGGAGGATGCATCCTCCCACACACACACACACACACACACACACACACACACACACACACCCGCCCCCTAAACCGCACAGGCGATAAAGTTGAATGGATCTTGATTTATACCCCGCCCGAAAAAATCTGGTCCGCCCCTGGATCACAGTACTCGTAATTACATAAACTATTTTTACTACGCATTTATACTAAATGATCAATGTTGATTGTCATTTTGATGTCCTTTATTATTTACTAATAAATACTTCCATCGCCCGCTACTGTAGTTTCCTCGTTGTTACTTGCTACATTGATTTTTCGTGAGGTTGCACCTGCATTGGTAACTTCGTCTTACACCTGTTTTGTATAAGAAATATACTCAACAAGATCTTGTTTAAGTGCGTCGAATTCTTGTTAAAGCCTGGTAATGTGTTTCCTTTGTGCTGAATCAAGCAATTGCTGTTTTGTAATTTCTAGAATTTAGGTGGCATTTTAGGCTTCACTTTGTATAAGGATGAGTGGATAAGTTGACTGTCAATAAAGCCACACGAAATACCAGGTTGTCGAAGTAATCATTTACCTGTACTTGCATTGCAGGTGAAACAAGGGAGATGTGCAGTTTTACACGTGTAACTGTAGGGGAATTTATTTTGAATAGTTTTAGATTGTTAAAAAGTTTACGGAATCAAAGTAACAAAGTCTAAAAAGTACTCGCTGGTTTATACCATTTTCTTTCTTTCAAATAACAAAATAACTTATGTTTACATTAAAATATCCCGCGATATACCGTTTATTGTTGTCCAACATTTATGCAAAAAGAAAAGCATAACAATCCACTAGCAATTACAAGCATGCGCTTCCTATCTGGGTTACTTATTTTTAAACGTAAAAACATACTTTTTGTGATCACGTTATGCTGGACGTCGACATCTATTTTTAGCAGAAATCCGCATCGTACTTATTTATAGATTTGGAACAAATTTAACATTTAACGTGATATATTTCACAATTTGTACTGTCTTACAATTGGGGTAATTTTTATAAACAGTCATTACATGGACTTAAGTATACGTTTATACATCAATTATCATAAAATCCCAAGAACAGTGTTGAGATGTTGCTGCATGTATAAGATAGGGAGACCTTTGGATACCACCTTTTACTGACGACTTCCCAGTCTGATAAAATTGCAGAAGCTAGTATCCGGTATACGGGGAATCTAACTCGGATAACTTTCCTGTGTAATCCATCACATACAGTTAGGAATTCGATTTCTGTAAAGATGCTTTCTTTATTCTCATCGTCATAATTCTTAGAACGATAAAGACACATTTCTGGTGAAATAATCATCAACTACAAAAATCTGCCTCTGAACCTGCACATATTCCATTCGTCACAACTCCGCAGTTATGTAATGAGTTATGTCGATCAGATATGAAATATACCGGCAACGAAACGATTTCACTCACTTTGTGGTAGATACTACTTTCTAGCACAGGGATAAGTAGAGTTTTTGAACATATGTATCTATAATATTAAAGATACGTATGTTCAAAAACTCTACTTATCCCTGTGCTTTCTAGGTCGTGTCACGTGTTTTTGTAAAAGAAAATCGTTAAGTTATTTTGCAGGGTTTAATGCTCTGGAGAACTTTAATGATTTTTTTCTTGCACTAAAGGTCTCTTCACTCTTTAACGGCAAATCACCGTGAAAACGAAAATTAGGCAAGGTCCAATGAGTATTGCAGTATAGCCTATATTAACATTTTAAAAAAGCACAAGACAAAAGTATTTACATGTCAGCCAAAAGTAAAACTAACAAAAATAAAACCAGGCAATACATTAAAAGCGTAAACCTATCAGTTACGGCCTAGGAACTGTCAGTCGGTAATGTGTCAACACCAGAGTAAACTATTATTAGGGACATGAACTTCTTTCAAACATGGCTGACAACAAAACGTTCTACACAGAGACGGCGATGTCTGTATGTACATTAGTGTACTTTACACACTATTTATAGAAGTTTATCTGTAAAAGATATAAAATAAATGTCAATGTATCTTTTTTATAGACACGGAACTATTTTACAACGCGGAAGCACAAATCTTCAAAATCGGCTAACTGTGAAGTGTCATAATATAAATGTGAATCAAATGACATCACATTACATGACATAACCATCTATGCATGGACTGTCACTGAGGTTATTGTACTGAGAATGTAAATGTATTGGCCAGAATTCAACTATGGTTGGTAAAATGGTAAAATCTGGTATCCATGTTTTCATGTATATAACTTTTTGATATTCATCTTTTGAAGTTAGCAGAATCTTGAAGAAAAAAAAACAAAACGCTATCAATAGTTATCTTACGGCGTTGAACTTCCTCAAAATAGTTTTAAAATCTTGTTTTGTTTTCATATAGAAGAAGTATATATTTACTTATCAAATGCGGACTTGGTGGGATACATAAAAGATAGTCAGGAAGACACAAACCATTTGACGAGAACTGTCTCGTATCGTCTTTTTGGTTTAAATGCAACGCATTGATAACAGCATTCGGTAAATATATCGCAAAATTATCTTAAAAAAAGAGATATGAAAAGTATATATAACCAAATCATATCTTCATCACATTGATGTAAGATAAATACACCACGCATTTGATTGGTGGAATCGCAACTCGATGCTGAGCTGCCTACTGATTATTTTTTTCTCCAACGTGCTATTCTGGAAGAGCAGGCGTACCGGTAAAAGTCTGCGAGAATTCGTCCCGCATTTTCAGTTGCGATCAGTCAGTGTTGTTGTTGACTCGTCCATCCAGGAATCGTACCAATGGCCAAACCAGAGCTGCCCCATGGATACCTCGGTCCACAGCCAAAGTTTGCTGAGTTTGGACTGAGTACCATTGACCATAAAGAACCAGAAATAACATCTAAAACGAACCAGGTATGTACCTTTCCTTAAAATAATCGTATGTTTTTTCTTGGAACAATAAATAATTTAAATAGTTTAATTTATTATGTGTAGATCAATTGGGACCAACTTTCCATGGTACGTATTAATGAATAAACTATGCGGTGTAGTACACATTTATGTAGTGCAAAATAAATCATGAAAAATAAATCGTGTCTATTTAATAAAATGTCAAGAGTAGTTAATACATTTTTAGAGAAATGGGCGCCTTGTTAAATTCACTGTCCGAGCACATCATATCCACTAGTTTGTCTTCATTTTAACAGTTCCCAAACATGTACTCGTACAAGCTGAGAAGATAATATTCCTATTTTGTATTTGTAAACATAAACTGAATAACATACAATCACATTAAAAAGTATTTTTTAAATAAAACATACAAAAATATTGCCGCTAATGGGACTCGAGTCGGCGACATCAAAGAGCTCAGCACCCTAATAATTTTACCATCTTAATCGTATCACCTCGGACATTTTTATTGAAAGAACTGTCCAAGAAAGTACACTATGACGTTATTCCATTACTGAACTTCTTGCGCTTATTACGGCGATTCACGTCGTTTATTTTGGATTAATATTAATATTGTTAAATTTACTTTTGGCAATTTAGCTAATTAGCAGACAGGACCTTTAAGTAAGTTCATTTGATAGTACGAGTTATTGCTATTAAGAAGGCATGTTAATATTGATGTTTTCCACAGAAGCACAATCGTACGGAGAAATTAAAAATACTCAATAAGAAAATGACAAGAACCTATGAGAATCAAAACATATTTTAAAGTTTGAGCTTGCACAAGACAACGGCAACTAGCAGAATGTTAAAAATCCCTCAAAGACAATGTAAATCAAAATATCCCGCCAAATCAAGACATTTTACAGATCATTAAAACCAAATTGCTCTGCAAAATTCTAAAAACTGCATAAACTTGTGAAAAATTATATTATTTTTGTATTTATTGCACAGACGATGGGCATTATGATAATATAACATAAAATACCATTTGTCTTCGCTCTCAGCATGCTAAGCAAAGTCTTAACCGAACAGTGTAGATTTAGATCACCCAGCTAGAAAATGTCTAATCAGAGTGTGCCTTATTTTCTGCGGATTCTATAATGGTATACTTTGTTGTTGTTTTTTCAAATATGTGCAAGCAAATAACTTTTTTTGTACAGATTATAAGGAATTGAAACCTATGGTTTTAATGACAAGCAGCTATTATCTTCCTTAACAGATCAAATCACACATTTGCAGCGCAATAATATCTGATGGAATGATATTTAATGGACGTAGCACAGACATTCACAGACCGCCGATCTGAGGCAATGAGACGGAAATGATTTTTAATCATTACTCATGCTGCCTATAATTATCTTGATATCACGACTGATGATGTTACCAGACGCCCGTGTCTTATCTACAATGCACACGCCGTGCCTATGACGACTTTTTTCATAAAATGTTCCTGCAGTGATTTGCGACGGGATGTTGTCGTAAATTACAGTTTTGATAGACCGATATGGCAAATAGTCCGTACTATAAACCACAAAAAGCTGTTTATGAACATTTTATGGCTCTGTCGGTGCACTGTCAGCTATAAATATAATAACTAACCAAAACTAATTATGTAACACACACACGGAAACACACACACACAATTTTTGTAGTCATTGCTTAGAGAAGCTGCCGACCTAACAACTTAAAATTATTCATGCCTCCGGTGCAACAAAAAAGTAGTTCTAAATTCCTTTAATATAATGTGAACGAAGCTGGTTTGTTCTTTTTTCAGATTGAGGTGAAGATTCAACTTAGCAAGCCTACAAAACTGACCGCGACCTTGACCCACTGTGCCAAATCTGAGGAACTTCCGGCAAACGTCTTTTCGCAGATTCGCGGCAACGTCGTGACGTTTTACGCGTCGCTTCCAGAAAAAGGTTACTACAAGCTGCAACTATTCGGACTCCCTTTGCCTGACGAGAGCAAAACTCTTCCCGGCGTGTACAACTACTTAATCAACTGCACGAATGTAGACGGACCGGTGGTCGGCTATCCGAAACAGTTTTCTCAATGGAAGGAAGGCTGCTATATCAACAGCCCCATCAGTCTCAGCAAGGACAGCCCACTGAACGCCGCCAAGTTCGAGGCGTTCATTCCCAAGGCCAAGTCTGTGGCGGTGGTGGCGGAGGGTGAATGGACGCAGCTCACGAAGGACTCGGGCAGCATGTGGGCAGGAACAGTAGACCTCGAGAAGTTTCGGGGCAAGAATTCCAAGGTGACGCTCAACGCCAACTACAATGATGACAACAAATACTCGACGCTCCTGGAATACTGGGTATAAGCGTCAGTTTCACTGTCACCTACCTTCTTGCAGACTGCCTAGAAATATATATTTGTGTAAAGACTGTAATGGTAAGGGAATATTGGTAAATAGTTTAGTTCTCTTCGTATTGTGATATGAAAACCTTTGTTAAACAACTTTTATTCTCAGAACATGAAAACCGGAGTAATGGCGCCAAAATATTATTAACATTTGCAGTTTGTTTACCCAGTTTAGCTGCATATTTTTTTCTTATATTATGCATGTTTAATTATTTAATATTCTTAACAAAATTTGTATCAAATAGAATAAAATATTAAAATTGAACGTCAGTTGAGTTTCTTGAATTTAAGACGCGTATTAACAAAATTACATCGAGGATGCTAAAATTAATAACACCAACCAAACCCATGACACCAAAAATGCTCTTTGCTTTCTAAAAATGATTATAATAATACAATGAAAACAACATTTAACTTGGCTTTTATAAAAATTAGTTGTAAAACTTGTTTTCAAATATATTTTCTAAAAAGATTAGGTTGCACAAAAATAAGGTTAAAACTAGTTTATAACATATATTTGGATGCCTAAATTGTGCATGACAGATTTTTAGAAAAATGTGAAAATACGTTAAATAAAATGCCCTGTCGTCATAAGTCAAGCACTTATTTATTTGTGGGCCAGACGTATTTCTAATGATATTTTCCTGCCTCTTTCTTTTGTACAGTCTAATCAAATTATGCATGTGTATTGCAAATACATGTAGTTGTTTCCGTATACATTCCGTATACATTCCAAATTTTCACATTTTCTTTTACAAATACACGACAGCTTGTTTTTTTCATTGCAGTCTAAATTCATGCGTACTTTTTTCAATGCCGTTTGCTGTTGTTTTAAATACACGCCTGAAACCTAAAAAATCAATTTGCCATGTTTTAGAAAAGTCAATTATTCATAGCTGAGGTTTTCAAGAACTCCGTATCAGATGCTGATAAGACTTCGCCAGCTTACGTCCAATTTTCCGGGCCTATCTTTGGTTCCTTCACATCCTGGATACCTGCTATCTAATCGGGCAAGGTCATCGGGATAGGATACAGTCCTCAAAGAGATAAATGGTAGCAAAGATTACACAAATCATCGCCGAAACACGGGTATAATTTGTTATCTAGACCATCTCTTAATCGCCACTGAATGTTTCTGTTAATTGACCTGATACGGTACTGCTTTGAGTGGTAGAATTTAAGAAAAAAATATTAAATTACGATGTCTCTTTCATAGAAATATAACAGAGGAAAAAAGTTATAAATCAAAAGTGTGGTTATGGTATTCAAATGCATCAGTTGTTGGTAGTACACGTGCTAAAATAAATTTTCACTTAATAAGGTTTCAGTAACTTCACATAATTTAATTAAATATTTTAATTAATGTTTTGATTTATACGTACATATAATAACCATTATCTTATGTTCGTGACTTTAAACAAACAAACAAACAAACTATGCACTTGGATTATTAAAGCATTAGTAATATGTGCAAACTAAATCGTTGGGTCATTTTGAATTTTTACTACATTTATATTTGGTTAAATCTAAAATCCATACATAGAGATACTTAAAGAATGACCAGAAAATCGCATTGTTACTGAAATGATATATAATTATATCTTAAATCGATACACTTGGATATTCAAAGAGTGGCCAGAAAATCGCGTTGTTACTTAAATAGTATATAATTATACCTTAAATCGACACACTGGGAAATTCAAAGAGAGGCCAGAAAATCGCGTTGTTACTTAAATAGTATATAATTATACCTTAAATCGATACACTGAGATATTCAAAGATAGACCAGAAAATCGCGTTGTTAGTTAAATAATATTTGCTTAAACCTTAATCGGTACACTGGAATATTCAAAGATTAACCAGAATATCGCGTTGTTACTTAAATATTATATGCTTAAATCTTAAATCGATAACTGAGATACTTAAGGAGTGATCAGACAATTTCTATCCGGGGTCGATTTTCTGAGGTGTCGGAACCCCTCGCTTCGGTCGGAAAACCTCGGCCATTTCCACAAAATAAACTAGCCCTGATACCCACGAGTACTATCGGAACACCTCGGATTTTTCACGAATCCTCTCTCGGATGTATGTAGGAAGTCGGAAAATCTCGGCCATTTCCACAAACTAAACTAGCCCTGATACCCACGAGTAGTTACGAATGACTCGCTGATAAGGGCTCTCTACTACTTGATAACGGGGAGTCGACTGACTATGGCTCTTCGAGCTGCCATTTAAGGTGGTATTCGACAGTATGGACCAGATTTTTTTCTCCTTCAAAGAAACAAATAAAGTATAGTTGCCTGAAAAGATCTCGCAAAATGATGATAATTGATGTCCTACATCAATGTGAAAAGTGAAGCATAACAGATCACTCGTCATTACAAACAGGTATTTCCAATCTAAGCCACGCTGCACAGCTATTTTTCATCTAATAAAACCACGTGACTCATAACTTTATATAATCATTCGGGTAATATACACTGACGTCGTCGATGTATATTTATAGTTATAATTTTGCAAAGAAAGAGCAGATATAGTGATTTATTTCACGATTTCTACAGTCTTACCATTTAGACATTGTTCAAAATCGTCTTTTGATAGCCTAAGGTTTGATCTTTTACAGAAATAATGCCCTAATCCCCCACCCTTCGTTCCCCCATCCCTCGTTCCCTCGTGTATTTGATGAAGACAAACTGTTGGATACCACCGTTAAAGTGGGCAAGACCTCATGTCATGTCCATCACTTAGCTCCTATATAAATTCTTATCAAGTGACGACCAACCTCCTACAACCATGAAACGAGTGAGGATTTTTATCAACGATTAGCTGATACAAAGTGTGAGATGTTTTTCATGGACTATATTTCGACAACACGTGTTGCGGCTTGATAATGTAAGAGGTCGTGCAGGCGTTAAAAAAACAGTTGAAATATCCAATTTTAAATTGCCATATCTTAAAGAAATTTCGCCATCGTGCCAGTCAAAGTCTGGGTACACGGTTATCAGCATTTTCGTACTCTCTTCATGGCACCGCTCCCCTTTTCAGCAAAATTACATTAGGGTTTTGTCTAGCTAACCCCTCACCCACCCCAGGCCTCCGACCTCATCTCACAAAAAACAAAACAACACAACAAACAAAGCAACAAACAAACAAGCAACTTCAACAAACAAAACAACAACAACAACAAAAACACGATAAATATCATCGAGAGAACATTTATAATACATGTGCAATAGAACTAGAAATGTGGATTTCTAAAGTTCCAAAGTGCAACGCACCATCTCGTAACACTCGATCTCGCAACACACGATCTCTCAACAAACGATCGCTCAACAAACGATCGCGCAACTAACGATCTCGCAACACACGATAACGCAACACATAACGCAACACACGATAACGCAACACACGATATCGCAACTCACGATCTCGGAAGATAAACATGTAGTTTTTCTATCACTGTGATACCCTGTGTTAAATTAATGGCGAGGTTATATGCATTATGACGTTATCGCAATAGTCCGGGTGAAAGTAATTAAGTATTGATGCTCGTGATGCTGGTAAGATGCGTCCAGGGATCAAAACACAAAGAAAGCATCCGTTTTTCGTGAAAATTATTCATGTACATGGTGACGATGACGACCAGTAGTTGACATCAACACTAATAAATGCCAAAAAATAAACCAAGACAAAAATTAAGGGCTCCATAGATGTATGTGTTCGCATTTGTGGTATTATAGAATTGTGATATGACCATGTGCGGTGCTATAATTTAGCTTTATGTCGTAATGGCGATGACAATGGTGATGTTTTGGATGGTTTTCAGCTTCCGCTAAAAATATTAATGAGATTGAGGACGCTCTGCTGCTGATGACAGTGACGAGGATATCGATGATGTTCACGTTGCCACTGTTGCTGCTGCTGCTGATAATGATGACATTGGTGTTGTTTTTGTTGATGATTAGGATGACGACGTTGATGGAACTGATGATGACGACGACGACGACGAGGACAACGACGATGAATATGAAAATAATAATGATGATGATGATGATGAGGAGGAGGAGGAGGAGGAGGAGGAGGATGACAAATCCTTAAGTAGGGTGTAACAAGTGTATCAATGCACAGATAACATTATCTTTTTCAGAGACCCTGGACGATAACCCGAGTTGTTTTATAACATCGTCCTATCGAGTACATAACCTCATTTTTGTTTTAATTGGTCTATCTTTTGACCTTCCATATAGTGTATTAAATTCGTTTTCAACTTTATGTTTTGACGATTACAATAAAATAGCGGCATTTCTATAGCCAGGCAGGGTCATTCAGAAGTAGGAGAGTTGCTTGTGATGGTTATAAAATTGGTCTTTATTCCATAAATGGGTATTATAAAACCGCGGAATAATAACTAAACTCCGTGAACAAGACTATTTACTGCAAATTGCTTCGGGTACTAAGTATCTGAGTACTAGTTATACCCAGGAAGTTGACATTCCAGAGGGACCAATAATTAATATAAGTTAAAAGAACTTGCTTCCAAGCCGAATAAAAACAGGCCAAACACATTGACTTAATGTATAACTTATTTAACTATAATGACTGTGAAAAAAAAAAAGTTTGGTACATTCGACTTTCTTTAATCGGTTACTGTTTCACTGATGGTGTGGCGTATATTCACCCCTACATCTGTACCATGGACTATGTTCGGATGACATCATTAAGGATATATTGCGGAGAAGTGAGAGTGTAGCGTGATCTATTATAAGTGACAAAGTACACCCAACACTTATCTGTACTGTCCAGCTGTCAAATGTTAGATATTGTTCACCGAGTTGGAATGCGGCCTCATAAATGTTATACGATGGATTTAAAAATATGTGTGGATTGTTTTACAGAAATATGCTAAGCGGATATGTAAATTAATAATATATGAACTGGCTTTTTTTTAAAGAAAAATGGCTTTTAAAAATGCAACACAAACTAAATTTTGAAATCATAACCGAAACATTTACTCAGGCGGATCCTTGAAAATATTTGAGATATCAGACGTGTATCTAGTTGAATATAGCATTTAACGATGGCGGAAATTCTCATTACAGTAAGTATTACTGTTAGATTATTGGTTTACGCTAATGTTTGACATAGAATGCATTCAGCCTCTTTCAAAAGTTTTTATTATTGTCAGCTTTGGTGCAATAGAAAAACAAAAACAAAACTAACAAAAACAGCAGCAACAACAAAGAAACAATAAAAGTAAAGATCATTGTGTTGGTAGAATTTTGGTAACAGATATCCATTGAAATGACTTTGTGTTTGGCCCTTGATGATCTAGCCAACAGATATTTCTGTAATCACTACTTTTTTTTAAGAAAATACATCTTTATACATGAACAAGAAAATCGAATAGGTGATATGAGTATTGCAACATAAAAAATCTCATAAAGTAGTAAACATGGGTAAACATGCACATGACAGTTAAATGAAAATTGACATCACAAATAAAACGATACATTACAAAAAATTGAGAAAACCCTGCACTATCCCACTCTGAACGAAGCCGCCTGCCTTACAAGTACTGCCAATTTCCTTTTCCGCCGCGACAAAAAGTAGTTCTGTGTCACGAAAGACAAAGTCTCACAGTTAAACGTGTATCCGACAGCTTGGCTTCATCAAATACATGTAAACTTAGTTTGGGCGGATTGGGGCATCATTTGGGCAAAAAGTTCAATTTAAGTCTTAAGAAAAGACGATTTTGAATATTGTCTAAATTGTAAGACAGTAGAAATCGTGAAATAAGTCGCTCGAAATGTCCATTCTTTCTACAACTATAAATAAGCAGGATTGGGGTTTCTGCTAAAAAAAGACAACGATGTCAGAGCGCGTTACTGGAATGATGATATAATATTGGCGGTCAAATAATTTACCTATTTCAAAAATAACTGCAACGTGACTCAGATATGGATTGCCAGTTTGTAATGACGAATGATGTTTAATGCTTCTCTTTTCACATAAATATAGACATCACTAATCAGTATTTTACTGGATCTTTTCAGGCAATAATTATTTATTTATTTGTCTTTAGAGGAAAAATCTGGTTCAAATTGTTGGATACCACTATTAAAGTCCCATGGTAGAACTAAATCATCAACTGTTTGCAACATTAGTATGTGCACCCTTTTAAAACTTGATGCACAAGTGGAGTGCATAAATTACGAATGTATTAATGAATCAGTCGGTCGCACAAGTGCTCAGCAATCAAGACTTCAGCTGTCCATGACACATGGTACGGGGCGATAGAGACATACACTTTCGCGATAAAGCATGACAACATTGAACTTGCACTCGTAAGCTTTCGACAATGCAATCGCAAAAGCTCGGATAATGTTCAGTGGCGGCTTCAAATTTAAATCATCCAATTTTAATTTACCTAGCGCAGCAGACACGCAGCTGTCAAACGATGGCAGTGGCTATGTTTTATTTGAACTAATTTTAGGCATATTCTCCCGACTTCCGGCCAACAAAACGATCATGATTTCAGTAAGTATCATTGCATCAGATAAATCCGAGGGATGAGTGTCCCGAGGACGGAATTACCCGAGGAGTTCCAATTGACCGTTAACCATTTGCGGAAATCTGCGAATATGCATACGTGCAGGTTTAATGTTGCCAAATAATGAACTTTAGTTTTGTTTATAGATCCACAGAACTTCATGCTCAAGCCTAACCTTCTGTTTACTATCTACTACTAGTACATTGAACAATGAACTTTAGAATCAGAATCATCCGACACACAAAAAAAAATATGTACGACCAATGTAGATCAATGTGTACAGTTAATCCGCACCGATTGTCAATAAAATTTGTTTTGTTTTTTGAAAAACATCACAGCGACCAGGCATGGTCATTATAGCGACATCCAGCTATTTTGGTGGAGGAAGACACCGAATCAAATGTCTGTGTAGAACAACCGGAGCACTGCATGTCAGCTGGAAGATCTTCCCACATTACTCGAACCCACGCGGTGAAAGACTAAACGGTCAGAGGAGTTACAAATCGGCGGCTCTACCACTACGCCACGGGCGCCCCTCAATCGGAACACCTCGGATAATTCCCGGGGAATTAACCGAGGAGTTCCGATTGGGGCGCCCCTATCAAAATTTTACAATCTGCTGACATTCTGGTGCGCTGATTACAATGCATATGTCCTTGTTACATGAAGCTTTATCTTGCGATGTAACGAAAATGTCGTTTAGGATTATTCCATTTGTACTGGGATTATTGCACCTTCAAAAAAAAACAACTGACAATTATACTAAAATCTCTATCAATGAAGCTATCGAGCAATTATTTTGTAATCTGATTCCTCATCTTCGAAATGAAACTTGTGGCAAGGTGTTGTATATTTATATGAGAAATATTCTTAATCTTATTTTAATTTGCTTACTCATTCTTTTCGCAATCACTAAGATACAATTTTATGTGCATGTTGTAATCTCGATGGTTCTCAAGAGTGTAAAAAGTGAATCCATCTTAATTTTATTCTACAGTTATAAATTCCCAAATACCTACCTAAAGAGGAGGTAAGAAAGTATTTTGGATATTTACTTCACTTAGAGTAACGTCCCTTCATTAAAGAAACTCCGGAATACCAAGTTATTACTTTAAGGGGTCGCTTAAGCGGCACATTTCATAAAATTTTAATTTTCAAAGTTCATTATTTTTTCATATAAATATTCATGCCATACATCAAAACCAATGTTATAACACATTATATCATAATGTATTAAGATTACTTCACAAAAAAGTGAAATTTGATGAATATTGATAAAACTACCATTTTTTGTTATGAGCAGTTTAGCCCAGGAAATATGTTTATAGACACAATTTTATTGTAACATAAGTTTGTTCAAACAATTTTCAACGTAGAGGCTCACTTAATTTTCATAGTGAGTGTTTAGAACATGCATAAAAACACACTTTAAAAATCAAGTGAAAACACATGTACTTTCTGTTTCAAAGAGGGACTACTTTTTTGACATTGAAAACTATGGTGATAGATTTATCAAACACGGTTAAGGTAATCAAAATTTTAAGCTCCATACTACCTCCATTAGGGTGTATTTAATAATTCTGCTAAATGTTGTTTTATATAAGCTTTGCTGTGAAGATGAACTTTTGCCCCAACAAAATGACTGAAAAAAAAATTCTAAGAAAAGAAAACGTATTTCTAGGTAATTTTTCACGTTTATATTTTGCCATTCTGTTCTTATAGAATGTATACATAATTTTGGAAAGTTTTAGAAGAGTCGGACAAAAGACTTCATAGTAATGAGCATTCAAAATTTGGGGCATTTTATCATTTCACCGCTTTCACGACCCGTTAACACAGGATTTATTTACATTTACATACAAATTCACAAAGTCCTAATTACAAGTACAACTTAAATCTGCTGCTTGGCCAAAAAAAACACACTTTCCTTGCTAACATTCGCTTCAGGCTGAAACCAAGCCGGAAATAAAGCGTCCTCGAACATGGGAGAAGGTTGTTTACGTCAGCGCATGCGTTACTATGATGGTGACGTCACTTGGAGCGGTGTCCTACCAATGGTTGATTCCTTACTTGTACGTCACCCTGACACCAGTTTTAGTTGGGCTGAGAATCAGGATGTACTGGTAATTATACATTGCTGTCTATGACCTGTCTATGCGCTTGGATCTGAGACTGTTCTTAAGCTTTTGCTTTTTACTTGATTAAGAAAAAATGACAAGGTCCTAAAAGTATTGCCACATACTTTTAACTTTGAAAAAGCTTAATACAAGAGTTTTCACATGCCAGTTAAATGTTAGTTACAAAAACAAGCGAAGAGACATGACATAAAATAGAATTAATGCATCAGTTACCGCCTTGGAATGGTCATTTGGCGGAAGAACCAACTCGGATGCTTAAAGAGGTTAACATAGCTTTGACCTCGCATTTCCTTGCGGGGGTCGAGGTTTCTGATGCAAGAGGTGGAAAATTTTAACCAGTTGAATGCTTTAGAGTAGACGCAGTCTCGATCTCAAGGTTGTTTAACCCCGATTCCAGAATTGAGTTAGCGTGAATGTGGGTTTGAATGAGCGATTGCCCAAACTACCCAATGATCCATTTGATTTCACAGTCATCTTATTGCAAAAAAGACATAGGGCTAAGACTGACGTAAGTAAAAACACATTCGTTTTTATATAAATAACATAAAATTAATTTATTTAAAAATACTTGACTTAAGACGTACATGTAGATCATTGAAAAAAATCTGTAGAAAGAACAATCTTTAATCAATAAAAAGCATGTTAAGAATTCGCTTGCTTGTCAATATGCATACGAAAGTATGCGTTGGTAGTTTAGATCATAACAAGGATCGATACAGGGGAGTGGATGGAGGGATGCAGTATCCCCCCCCCCCCAAACACACCACAGAGAGAGAGAGAGAGAGAGACAGAGAGAGAGAGAGAGAGAGAGAGAGAGAGAGAGAGAGAGAGAGAGAGAGAGAGAGAGACGAACCAGGTAAACGAGTAGAGTTGTGAATACTCATACATGTGAGTTTAAAACTACTAGGTTTATAAAGTAAATTTTGTCTATTGAGTACTTAGGGTCTCTTATTGTGAACAAACATTTTGTATTTACTGCGATTATGTTGAATGGATCTTGATTCCCCCCCACACACACCACCACCAAACTTTTCTGGATCCGCCCCTGGATCAGAAGGTTTGGGGCTTGACAGGTATGTAATATGTGAACTACATACCCGGCTGGGTGCTAGTGAGTACAGTGATTATTTCCTACTGTTAAAATAATTAATACAGTCTCAGACAAAAAAGAAGAATATAGTAAGTCAAAACAAAAAGGTGTAGTTGAACATTGGTGCTTTCTTGAATCTTTTACAGGAAAAATCGCTGGCACTATTTCCTGCTTGACTTCTGTTACTATGCCAACATATTTTGTCTTCTGTTCCTTTGGTAAGTTTCCATGTTGAGTAATTGTTATTAATCACTTGATTTTGTTTTAAACATTAATTAACAACATAATTATACAGTCGATTTTATTTAAAATCTTCTTATATTGGTCATTTTTGTTTTGTTTGTGTGTGTTTTTGTTATTGTGTTTTTTGTGTGTGGGTTTCCAAAACAAACTGAACAACAATGGATCTTTATTTTAAAACTTACGTACCTGGCCCCAAAAGACACACTATCCCAACTTTATATGTACGCATTTAATATATTGCGTTATTGTTGAGCCAATCTACGTATCATTTATTCTAGTCACAATTATATCATTCTTAGCAATAATTTCTAATGATCTTTCGTTCACTGCAGTATCCCCGGGGACGTGCACGTGTTCAGTATTGTGTACTCACTGAGCCACGGGCCCCTGGTGTGGGCCGTCCCTATCTACTGGAACTCACTGGTTCTACACAGCCTGGACAAGGTCACGTCCACATACATACACATCCTTCCACCTGTGCTAGCATTCGTGTAAGTACAGCACATGAACAATTAACCGAAACTTATTTCAAATGTCAAGAATACACATGTCCGTCAGGGCTTTTGTGTTTAGAGATATTAGCTCGTTAAATTTACCGACTTGCAACTCCTCAGCCCATCACCCCGTGGAATCGTGTCCGCTCCGGGTCGACAACTTCTAAGGAACTTCTGTGAGGAAGTTTGCCAGCTTACCTGCGGTGCGCTGTTGGTTCTACCCAAACATATGCATGGGGTCTTCCTCTGCCAAAAAATCAGCGGGATGTCGCCAATATGACCAGAATTGTGTTGGTGCGCTGTGATACAAGTTTCTGATATATAAACTACATCGAATTAATATATACCGTATTTTGGTTAGTATGGTCTGCCCATATTCTTTTGTTCATATTTTCACTTGACATTAACTAAAAGTAACTAAGGCAAGAGATTCAATTATGAATATTTATATGTCCTTGTAATGGTTCCCGATTACGCGTAAATACACGACGTCGTGCACGTCATGCACGTGAATAAATAAGCTTGTGCATCTTGTATTTTATGTTGTTGAAATAATAAAACTACTACTTTATCACAATACAAAAAGTCATTTTATTTATGTCCTGATAGTGTATCAACATTTTTAATTATGTTTAAATATTCGTCGATTTTTCTGTCGAGCTTGAGGTGAATTATGCAGGAAGGTGCGCTGCTGCTGAATTTTCTTCCGTGTTTGCGATTTTTCAACCTTTGGAACATTTGCTTTGCAGCCATAAGCTAAAGTCTTGTCTGGACCGATAATATAAATGTAAATATAAGGATTGAATTTCATTATGCTGACGTTCTTGCTTTATGAACGCGTGTCGACGTGCTGGCAAAGTAACCAGTGCGCGCATGCATTTAAACGCACGCGACTAGCGTTCTAAAATCATGACGTCTTCCAAATTAATTTAATTAATTAACTTCCGTCACACAGATACGCATACAGCATTGCTAGCTTTATTTCAAGTTAGGCATGTTCGTCTGATTGTTGTTTGAATTGACTTTCCAGACGACTTCTTGCCAATGACGATCTGGGACTGTTCCTTATCCTATAAACCTATTGCCGATCCACATGATGACATAAATGCTTCTTTATGGACGAGCGAATAGCGGTAATCATAACACTTTCAGGGGCGTGCCTAGACGACTTTTGTGTATACGCACTCCTGCTAGGGGTCCGGTGTTTACTACATAACGCCGTGGGTGCATTCTGGGGCGCTTTTAATCATAAAAACGCCAATAACTATCATTTGAAATAGAAAATACGCCATACTTTTTCAGGTGTCTTTATAACGCTTCATGATGTATACAAAACATTTTTTTCCCTGTAAACAAGTAATAGTAGTTTAATTAAGACTATATATGTATATAGTCAAACAAGAAAAAGATGGGTGTAAGTTAGACATTTGTAATTAAACCGTGATCAAATATCTAAATTAATGGTAGTTACATAATCAGAACAATAGACATGTTTAGAATGAACAGCGATGAAAAAAGTTTCAAACGTACGTACATACACTCATGGATGCGAAAAACACTGTCAAGATTCAATAATGAATACATGCAGGTCAAAGGCGAACGCGTAATTATACGCAATAAAATATATACATTAAAAATCAACGCTTTTAATGGCTACATCAAACACAGGGGAAGCAACCGCACAAAGATTTCTCCTCATTGTGACGTCTCCCTGTCTCAGTGCACAGAACTGTTTTACAGCAGAAGACCAAAATACCTCATTGATTACAGAAGAAGTTGTACAAAATATCTCAAATTATAATATTTATTTGAATGATGAAAACCACTAGATCTTACAGGTAGTGCCTAACCCGGATTAGGCGACGACTTTTATTCGCTTTTTGGCGTTTTTATTTCTTCAATTTCTGGAAGCCACTGTACTACGCACGTGCGTAAGTGCGTAACGGCAGGCACGCCCCTGACTTTACATATGTACGGCATGTTTCTATCTCTTTTACATCCAAATCGTTTACAATTTCAGCGTGCGATGGTTTCCGTCCGAGACGTCGATATTCTGGTACCAGGCGTTCGTGCCGGACATGCCCCCGCTGTCTCCCATCTGGATGTACGTGGTTCCGTTCTTCGCATTCGTCTTTCACGGGGTACGGTTAATATCAATACGAGAGTTACTTGAAAGTTCCAAACCATATTATTTCAGCCAATCAGCAAATCGACAAATGGTTAACCTTATATTATGTTGGTACAGTTAAATGGTGCATAACTGACCAGTTCAACACGCTGCATGTATATAGATATTTATTTTATTTCGAAATGTTAAATATCAGTATTTATCAAAAAGAAAAAAGTTATTTTAACTGTGAAACCCCGCACGTTTCAGAAATTACTCGACTGTTCACTATGCAATCTATAAATCGACGGTGAAAACACGCAATTTAAGTTACTTCTGTACAAAGACACTTTACAGGTAGACGATTTGGGGAATGTTTGCGTGTATATTGACGTTGGCACATTGCAGCCCCGTGCCCCATCAATCTGGTCATTTACGTGAATTACCTTTCGAGTCGCTTCGAAATTTAATGGACTGATCTAGATCCATTTGTCATGTAGGTCAAAGGTGAGGTCACACAGCTACGGAAAAAAAAACCCACAAATATTCTCTTTTGTGACACCTGTGTGCAATTAGTTCGGTCAAATGCTATTCATGCGAAAGATGTAAAAGGGCCGGAAACGAGTATATAATATTATCTGTTAATAATTACCTAATTACATGGACCGATCCACAAGTATATTGTGCCTAAAACGTTTGTTGAAAATCGCTCATACAAAAATCAAGTCACATATTGGAAGTAACAGCATATCTGAATAATCACTTGAGCCTCGGTAAACGGTCAACAGTAAACAATCGATCACAACTTCAATAATAAATCAAAGCGCTCTGAAGCGCTGTTTGGGCTGTATAAGTGTGACCTTGTTAGCTATTACATGTTTATAAACAATGGTCAAAATTGTTTTGTAGTAGATCAAATGTACATCGCAGTGGCAATTGGAAAGCAAGTAGACAAGTCTTCAGCTGCAAATAAACACCTCTGCAAAAATATAGGCCCAAGATTAT
The DNA here is from genome assembly GCA_007844125.1 of Sinonovacula constricta. Classification (NCBI taxonomy): domain Eukaryota; kingdom Metazoa; phylum Mollusca; class Bivalvia; order Cardiida; family Solecurtidae; genus Sinonovacula; species Sinonovacula constricta. Next base: position 28,381,024 of record CM017569.1, on the reverse strand, counting down.
ACATTGGGACAACCGTTACATCAGAGTCACTAACATCCGATAACAGAAACTATTTTATCAAACATTTAATACTTTCAATATGAGTTTTTATTTTTAACTTAAGTTAGGTCTAAAAAAATGCTCATACATGCTACCGGATTCGACCTAAATAAACTGAGCATGAATGACCTTTGTCTAAAATAACCTGGCACAATAAGGCTCAGTACAGGAGATCGCAAGTATCTCGGCTTAGTACATATGAATAGCCAGTGGAACGCTCATTCTAAAAGCAGTTTGCTCCCTATTGCGACCCTTCCCTCTAGTCAGTGAGTTATATTCGTACGCTGCATTGTTCATTCATAAATCTGTAATATACACATGTATGTATATGTGAATTACACAATATAATGAACTTTCAGATTAAACAGATAACAATATTAATGAAGGCCCGGACATAATTTCCCGGTCTATTGTCTTTATACATTTATATTTGTTCTGTACGCGCCATTCTTCTTCCTAGGCATGAATAACCGAGAGCGAGGAGTCAAGGTAATGCAGTGTCAATTCTGTGTGCTTCTGAAATCCAGCTTTCTCGTAAATCTGGACAGTGTCGCAAGCGTCACCGCCCCAAAATAGCGACCGCCTAAATGCACACAAAAAGACAAGCGGGGCATCTCTTTTTTCCAACAATATCTTCGACCGCAATGTAAAGCAAACATACATTAAAAAAACGATATGTTCGAAAAGCCACTGGTGAATTATTTATTTATACACTTTTCATTTTTTTTAATTCTAAATTGTTGAAAATAGTAATGATAAAAGTATGCGTTTGTATTTTTGCTGAAGACTTTTCTCTAATTTTATGTATACGTGTTCACATCTGATCTCATATATTGTCCGTCCAGGTGCTGTATGCCTTAGTTGTAAATGTTTTCTGGCCACCTCCGGAAGGCGTGGTTTCAAGCTACAGTTACCTTGGTGACAAGGAAGGCAGCTTCCTCTATACGCTGTTCAACTGTCTTGGTCCGAGGTAAGTTAAGGGCATCGACAGTGGCCTTTAGAGCTCCCCACTCCTTACCCAAGATAACACTATGCTTGTGAGAACACAGCTAGGAGGTTCAGAAATCACTTGATTTGTAGACTGTACTTAAGAGAGGGAGCAGGAGGAGAGGGAAGTGGAGGGGGAGAGGGAGTGGGGAAAGAGAGAGAGAGAGAGAGAAGGAGAGAGAGAGAGAGAGAGAGAGAGAGACGTAAAACATTGGTCTTGATGTACATGAACTTACTGCACTGTCATTTGTTAACAAAACTGTCACCGCCAACCTTCACTTTGATACCACTGCAGCTTTAGGCTGCTTCCAGTTTGATACCCTCCCTCGACTCCCAATCGATTCAACTCTCACTGTATAAGGCGATGGTGTTGACACATTATGCCTTTAAAGGCGGTATTGCTCTCTCTCTCTGGTACAACCAAATAAACTATTGCTACCTGAAAATATCCCGCGAAATGATTTAAATTGGTGCCTTACATGCATGAGAAAAGTAAGGCCATTACAAAAATGTATTTCCTATCTAAGTCACGCTGCACAGTTAGCTATTTTTAACTAAGAAAACCACGTGACCACTTACTTTTGACATCACTTTACATGATCAAGAGGGTCATGAGCACGTTTCGCTCCATCATGCTTATTTATAGATTTAGAAATATTGGACATTTTAAGCAAACTGATTAAAATCATATCCTGAAAACCGCTCTGCTAACCGCATACATTTCGCAAGATCTGACTTTAGTAAGATTGCATTTCAAGCGATATATTAAATATAAATTTCATTTACAATTTGTACTGTCCAACAAATTAGGTAATGTTATAAATAGCGTTTATTTAGACTTAAGTATACGTTTATCCAGAAAAGAGGTAAGATGCTGTTACGTGTTTAAGATATAGGCAAACTGTCGGATGTAAATAACATTAGAATTATTCGGCATCTGCTTTTAGAGTAAGAAAGTGCTTTTTACGGCTGTGTAAGCAAACGATAAATTCTAACATAAACAAAACTCGTCTCATTGTGGTGAATTTCACCAGGCGCGTATCTGCCATTACGCACTTTAATGCAAGTGGGTAACCTCCGTTCGAAAATTCGAGAATCTAAAAGTAAAAAAAACACACAACAACACTAAGTAAGTCAATGCCTAACCCGGGTTATATTATTTAAATCGGCAGTTTTAATTTATATTATTTGAGTCAATACCAAGCAAAGCATCGTATTTTCTTTCTTTAATAATCTCACCATTTAGGTCGAAAAAGGCCCAATGCACCTAAGCAATTGTAGATTTTTTTTTGCGAGGTAGGGTCTGCGGATTCTCCCGAACACTACCCCCCCCCCCCCCCCCCCCCCCCCCACACACACACACACACACGCACGCACGCACACACACATACAGTAATTGTGCGTAACTTCAAAAACTGTCCATATAGCCTACGCGCCTGAATTGCACGGCACTCTGCCATCGCGTTGGCGACACTTGGACCGTGGATTCATAACCAATCTGAGGCAACTTTAATTAATTCCTTGTTATCATATACGTCTAAACGCATATATGGAAAACGTTAATATAATACAAATAACATTAACAGTTTAGTTAACATTTTGTTGCTTTTGTTGTTGATTTTTGCAGTTTCAGCTATAATATTCTTTATCAAACGACTGTTTGGTATGTTTTGGCAGGTTCCGATGCAGCATGTTCTATATATGGAACTGGATCTTCTGCCTCGTGGCGCTGGTCGGCTCAGTCCTGTGCTATTATTCGTTCCCAATCAACTGTGTCTGCCTCACATTTCTCGTCTGCGTCGCTCTCTGGAACGGCGCCAGCTACTACGTGCACGTGTTCAGCGTCCGTGGCTTCGTGGATGACATTGAATGATATGTATAAACCCGCTAACGTTCGTTTTTCTCAGCCATGAAAAAAAAAACTTTTTCAAATTTACAATTGTGGGTCTAGGTTCTTAATGTATTTATATTGCCTTTATGTAATAATCATGGCTGATACTAAATAATAAAACAAATGTTGAAAAATAGGCGACATCTAAAGCATCAACCTACATTTTGTATCGGTCAACATTGGTATTTTTTAAATATATCGCAGAAACTAATTATCGACGTCCAGTCATTTTGGTGGAGGAAAACGTCAGGCAAATGTCGAGGTAGAGCCACCGCAGTTCATACAGGAATACCTTTTAATTTTATATTTAATAATTTTATTTAATTCCTTCGCCTTGAACAGGACTTGAAGCACGTGGTGAGTGGCTACGTAAACAGCGCTGATAGTATTGGCGGCTGAATGTGTGATATAGACTGGTTAACCTATGTGCCAGTGACCTTTGTTGTTTCAGAACAAAAATGAAACAAGTATGTAAAGTACGGTAACGCTGATTGTGTGAAATAGGGAATGATGCATGCTTTTGTCAGCACCCGTTGGTAACTTATAAGCAACAATGTGCAAGTGGCAGCTACTGTATTTACGGATCATCCACGGCTGCACGTCTTTTACAAACGTTCTATATTTTTTGTTTTATTTCAAGGATGGAAATACAGTCATACGGTGGCCTCCCAGCTTCATGAAAGCATTACTCGTTTATAACTTGTCACATCGACATTCAGTGTTTTTCGTTGGTGTTTATATGGTGATTATCATGTAAATGTATTGTTATATTAAATCATTTATACGTAAGTGTAGTTCCAATATATGTTACACTTTGAATAAATCACATACCTGTAGCATAGACGATAACTGCCTAAAAGATGTTTTATTCGTACCTTGCTGGAAAAAATACAGTGGAATATATGGATTTGAAGGAAAATGGTATAGACTAAGACCCTACTAAGACTAAGATAGCAACCCTACTTTACTGTCCGACTCATTATGGTCAGGCCGACTAGTTTAGAGTGTGCATTTTTATTTTAGTAAGTCTCATAATGACATAGGTAACAAGTATTCTTATCAAATAAATTATTACATTCTTCTTTACTGAGAACCTGACAACTAAGAGTTTGTTTTTTTTTGGTTTATCTCCCACAAACAGTATTTCCGTTATTTGCAGACGGTGTCCACTTAAAGCAGATATAGTGCTGTCTTCACTGTGTATAGCATGATGTGAACACCTGGCATGATACCACACTCAGTCACATTATCCTGACAATATATTACCAACCAGTCGTGGAACTATCCTTATATTTGCTTGAGCGTTAGCACGGGAGCTATCCTACTACCATTTTAATGACTTATATCGGGCGGCCAGAATCGAAACCGGGGCCTCTTAGCACCTCAACTAAGAGTAAATACATGTATTAAACAAATATGGATAGCTTCTAATTCATTTATTATGCAAACCAGGGGAATACGAATCAATCGACACAGTTATGATATACTAAATCCTTTAATCCACAAACGTTTCCAATTAGGTAATTTTTGTTACGTTACCCGTATGCCCCTAAATACAATATAAACACACACGCAAACTCACTTTAGTAAATTATAATTCTTATACCACAGTACATTAACCTAAACAAATCTAGAGACACAATAGCTTTGGTAACAGTGCAAAGGAGTTCTACATATGACAGTAACAGTTCACATATCCAACACAACATTTATCCTAAATTTGGAATACTTTTTGTTATAATGCAAAGTTTTCACACATTGTTTAAAGAGGAATGGGAGTAAAGATGTAAACGTATCTAAAATATGTGCTAAATAACGTAACCTTAACTCCAGGCAATGAGAAAAGGTTGGGGTTTTTTTTTCCAAATAAATGTTATGTTGTTATACAAAAAGTAAGGAATAAAAAAAAAGGAATAAAAAAGAATAAGGTTAACATGTATTTGTTCTGAAAATGACTGTTCCAAGGTGGTAACTGTTGATTTTATAGGTGGGAAATGTCTTGTGTCTTTGTCTAGGGGTTGTTAAAACATTAATATATGTGGAAATTCGCATGGGAACTTATTTTCCTATTATACATTGTAGGAAAGGTACCTGTAAAAGATAAAAGCCAACTACATAACCAATAGGAAAATCTTAACACCAACATATACATTTCTTTAAAATCAATCAAACAATATAATCTCTTTAATAATCAACAGAGTATGTCGAGAGGATATGCGTTGCTTGGAATGTATTCGAAATTCAACAATACTAAATTGAACGAACATCACAAAAAAGGACAGAAATTGCTTGAAAAATGGGTGGTGAATAGCTGTTTAAAAGTAAATAAAATTTGAAAACAATATGTTACTTTAAGGATAAGTTAATTATATGGGTTTTTTTATACTTAAAACATTTTCTACTGTGCCTATTTTTTGCCAGCATTAAGAGGATATCAAGTTTAAGTTTAAGCATTCACTAATGTGCCTATTTGTGATATTGTTCAGCAAATACAAAGCTGCTAAATTTAAAACACTACAAATCATTTAATTATGAAAGTATGACCCTGTTACTACATGTACTGCCATGTTTCCTGCCATGTTTCCTGTCATGTTTCCTGTCATGTTTTCTGCCATGTTTCCTGTCATGTTTTCACTAAGCTAAATTTAAACATTCTATCACTCAATCCTGAGATCATTGTAGCATAATTGAGTATTTTTAAAACCTGAATTGGTCATGATCAATCTTTTGAAGGCACTTCACTGTGCAACTGCAAGTCAAAATATCAGTTAATATACTCCATATGTATAATCTTCGTGTAGATATATATGAATTTAAAGCATGTCTAAAAGTAAAATTTCTGTCACTTTGCTGTAAACTTAATAAAGTACAGGTCAGGCCATGATATTTGTGCAATGTCCTCTACATCACAGTGGACGTTTGGAGATTTTCCATCTAGACATTGATAATTTTCTGTCACTTTGCTGTAAACTTAATAAAGTACAGGTCAGGCCATGATATTTGTGCAATGTCCTCTACATCACAGTGGACGTTTGGAGATTTTCTATCTAGACATTGATAATTTTCTGTATGTATTTATTACAACAACTAAGGACTTTAGTTTCCTTCACTGTATGTTTTAGTGTACCTGGTTATTGATCTTGGTCAACACCACACTACACAGATCCTTAACACTATATACTGATCTCAAGACAAGTCTTTTCATGAATACAATTTCTTAAAGCAACATTTCACCAAGTGCATAGCAAACAATTTGTGCATATATATTAAAGCAACATTTTTCATGTTAAATGGTCTTTTTATGTACATCTTAAAGCAAAAGTACCATGTAGATGTAAAAAAACACACGTTATTAACAAGGTTACTTACAAATACATGTCAAAATAAGTATTAAAATCAAATCTGCAAGAAGTCAAAATAAAATGCTTTTAAGCAATTTATGATTTTGGCGGATACAAATACGAAACAAGCAAAGCAAATAACACTAGTGTTAAAATGATGAGAAAGTCAAGTGCAAATCACACAAATGTAAAACAAAATGGAAAGCATATTCAAAAAGGCCAGTGCAACTGTTTTTTCAATTACTAAAAAAAATTATGTGCTTCCATTAATTTTATTTTTTGTGTGTTCTTACAAATAGTTTATCATTTCATCAGAAACTTTATAATAAGTATTTAGACTCATACAATATCTCCAAGCAGCTGCTGGTAAACAATGTTATTATTATCAAAATCTAAACTTAGTTTTGTTAAAAGCAGACATGACAAACTCTAGTGAAGTTATTTTGATTTTCTGACTGACACAATAAAGCAAATACCTTGTACAAGATAACATGTATGTACAAGTGACAATAAGATAATGCTGATTATCAATTACTATCAAATAATTTCAATTAGTAAGAGATCCATGAAAATAACAGAAAACATTCAAAGTTTGATTAAACAAGATTTGATTTCAATTATCAGTGACCATAATCAGAAAAATACTAAGACTAAATCAAAAGACTAGTAATAATTATGTAAAATTTAAACCTATTCAACTAAAGTCAATTGGGTAACCCCTCAAAACTACCCACTTCCTGGGGAAAACCTGCAACCTGTACTCATACATGTATAGTATATAATATTGATTCAATGATATATTCTGCATTATACTAGACTTTGCAAATTAACAGTGACGCATGGTAAATAACGCATGGTAGTATTGCAATTTGAAATTGTAAAATTAATAGGTTTATTCATTCCACTTACAGATGAATTATCAGCTAATTTTGGACATATCAAATCATATCACTCAATTAATGCTTTGACATATCACAAAGGACACGCAATAAATGATAGACATGTCACTCAATAAATGCTTGACATATTAAGACATGCCACTTTAGCTTCAATATTACAGAAAAACAAAGTGCTCCACACTTTCAGTATTGAAAGTACAATGAACATTCTAATTCAACAAGGGGCATAACTCCAAAATACAGAACCCCAAAATTAATGTTTGGGTTTTCTCCCTTTTTGAACTGAGTTAACATTTTGAGAGTGACCAAGTATTCCAAGTTTAAACTGACCTTTGATAATTTTGGGGGGAAATTGGAGTTAACTATGAGGTTAACCTACACCATAGCTAATGCCATCAAGATGGTCATGACAACATCTATTGTTGTTTTTTTTCTTTAAAAAAAATGATCTACAATTAACATTTAACATCTTTTGTTATTGTATTTTTACAACATCAATGCATTACAAACAATATAAATGTTTATTGTCACAATGGAAAGATATATGTCAACAACATGTACATTTGAATGAGATTACTTCAAATTTCTTCAAAATGTTTATCATTTTCTTTTACAAACCTTAGTAAGTTATCTTTAATTATGATGAGATAAATTTTAGTTTTGTTTAAAGCTCTAGACAGATATGTTGTTGTTGTTTTTGGAGAATTTTAAAAATCTACACATTGTATCCTTATTCACCAAATTCATATACATGCCTCAGTTGACAAATATGTGCTGCCTCTTTTAACAAACCCAATACAAAAATACTGTAAAGATTTCTTTAGGTGATTACCTAACTTTAACCTACTTTTCTTAAATTTTAAAATACTTCTATAGATATTAGACAATTTCTAGAGTTCATCTCATAAAATAAGATATTTAGACTGTTGTGCTTAAAATTACAAAGCAAGGACTGCCCGATTGTGTAAGTATTTGAAGACGGATGTATGAAGCAAGGCCTATAATGTGAACATGTTGCACTTAAGACTGGACCAGATCTGTTTTGTTGTCTTTGGTGATAAGCTGAATGAGACTTCCAGACGCTGGTCTGTCCTCATCCAGCATCCACTTGCCAAACATCCTACAAATAATTACAAATGACTGATGATTCAAAATCAAACAAAAAACGATGATACAGTGTAAATAACAAAAAGAAATTCAAACTTGCAGCAACTTAAAATGAAACAGCTTAGACTATAATTTGATTATACCTCCCCATTATCTTCTTTCAATAAACTTACATTAGAAAAAGTTTGATACGAGATCATCATCAAAAGAGATCATCATCAATCATGTCTTGAACAAGAAACCCTGCAGAGGTAATGGCTAATATATTGAGAGTTTGGTTGTCAAAGTTTAACCTGATATTTCATTGGTATCCGGATACTAAATATGGGATTGGGATTTGCCAGCATTTTTTGCCGATACTGTGCAGCGACATTTCTATCATTATAGCACAGGGGCACTTATGAGGTGCCTAGGGACTGAACCCGGCCTGTCCATTATACTGACACCGACGAGTCTAGCATAAAGCTGTCCCCCTTAGCCCCGAGCATTAGGAGGGAAGCCACTACTACCAGCTTTAATGTCTTTGGTTTGAGCCAGCCGGGGTTTGAACCCGCAATCTCCTGATGCACAAGCTGATGCAGTTGTGGCTGGTTACTAAATATGTATCTGGTTTATGTTATGTTTATTGAGTTTATCGTCCCGCCAACTGTACTTCAGTTCCTGGAGACGGTGTTTACTTGAAGCAGATATAGTGACGCCAGACCAACCAGTCAAGTAAATACCCTTATATTTGCTTAAGCATTAGCAAGGGAGCTACACCACTACCATTTTTAACGACTTTGGTATGTTGTGACCTGGGATCGAACCTGGGACCTCCCCTAACTGGTGCAGACACTCTACTGATTGCACTACCCGGTTTTGTTAGACTTACTCAGCGATAAACTCCAGAGAAGTCCAAGTGGTGTGGTCAGCATCAGGCATCCATTTACGGTTCATGGGCGTGTCCAGGGTAACTCTGTCAATGTGTAGAGAAATATCATGTAGGAACTCATACTGGTATGTAATGGTGTGCTTATGTGGTTGGCAACATGTCCAACTCTATTTGTGCTGTATAACTTTTTAGACTTACTCTTTAGATATCAATGTAATCTTTTATACTGTTCACACATTCTATGTGAATATTAAGTACACTGATTAAGTACCGTAATGATTCTGGAAAACCTAAAGTTAGAAAATAACTCTGCGTTTTGGACTCACTGTTCCTTTCCGAAGACTACAACTGCCAATAAAGTAGAAACCTTTAAATAATTCTAAGGCCATAACACTTGTGTTTACTTTATGTTCATTTTGAGAAGAACAGATGATCAGTGCTGTAAAGACTGCTGAAGCCAATGTTGCACTGATAGTCAATTTTATCGTCAATACCTTCTTTCAAAGTGACTTTTTTTCTTTCCAAATGAAACAAGATTTTGCTCTATTCTTTTCACTAGCTGACTTCTTTCATCAAATAAAGTTCATAAAAAATGTGCATTGTCAAAAAGGAATAAGGTCCCCAAGAACTTGTCCTAAAAACAGAACACCATGCCGAAGTAGTGTTAATTAGTAATGATCTTAATAAATCAGTATTTTTAGACTTAATTATCAACAAATAAAAGACATTTCTGGTCATATCTGTTATCAGTAATCCAATATCATTGCTATTTCTTTCTTACAACAAGAACACCGCAAAGCGGAGCAAAATAGGCCGTCAATTGGGCAATTTGAAAAAAAAGCTGCTGTGCACTCTGGTGCAAAGCAGTATGGCAAAGTTTTGGACTGCACTCTGGGTTATGGCAGGAAAAATGAAATTAAAGTAAAACAACATAAAAAAGGTTAAATCTGCTGTGAACTGTTGTGCAATGCATTCTGGCATGATTGTGGACTGCAATCTGGATAAGTGAAAAAAAAGCAAATGGGAATACCATCAAAGATACAAAAATTTACGTGAGAGTAGTGGCATTTGTGCACAAAAAGGCATTACTCAAAAATAAGAAGAGGATAGTGACGGTGCTTGTGCACTGCATTCTGTTTCAATAACATCTATCCACCTGCGAAGTTTCAAATCAATAGCTTTGATAACTAAGGAGTTACCAGGTATGCTCCGGAAAAGAAAATTAAACAAAGGAGCATAACTCCAAAATCATGAAGTACAAAGTTATGGTTCCTTTGCACTGCAATTTGTCTCAATAAGACCTATATATGTATCAAGTTTTAAGTCAATAGCTTTGATAATGTAGGAGTTATGCTCTGGACAAGAAAATTTAAAAAAGGGGAATAACTCCAAAATCATGAAGTGCAAAGTGATGGTTCTTGTGCAGTGCTCTCCATCTAAATGAGATCTATCCATATACAAAGTTTCAAGTCGATAGCATTGATAACATAGAAGTTATGCTCAGGACAAGAAAATTAAAATAATAGGGCATATCTAAAAAAATCAAGAAGTACATAGTTACGGTTTATGTGCACTGCACTTCATCTAAAAAAAATTTATCTATGTATCAAGTTTCAAGACAATAGCTTTGATAATGTAGGAGTTATGCTCCGGACAAGAAAAATTAAACAAAGGGCAGTAAATCCAATAGCTCTGGACAAACATCTGGATGCCGCCTGCCTGCCAGCCTGCCATGGGTGATCACATAATAAGTCCCATCTTCGACGGGCGTATAATAGGAAAATAAATGAATTTCCTTTTAGCCAAATCCATGAGTCACCATAACTTGCCACCAACAGAGGCTGTTCACTTTAGTAAGAATAAACATGAACATCATGTCCAGTCACACAATCATATCACCAAACCAGTTAATCAGTAAGCAACAGTTATAGTGTTGACCAAAAAAGCTATGCAAACACATCCATCTGCATCACAATACATTAACACTGGAATGTTATATGAATGGCAATAACACAGCACGTGTTCTTTTCAAATCAAATTACCTTCTTGATTACTGACGAAAAAAAATGCAGGGATATTAAGGATGAACTTATTTAAGTCTACCTTGATCACTTCTATATAGTGCTCAGATGTGTTTATGTTTTGTTTTACTTTATCAAATTCGAACTTAATGGTGCACACAATATACAGGCAACGTCTAAATAGATTTTTTTTCAGGCCTTCCCTACCAATTTTGCCATTTGTCATACACTGAGTATTTAAAAAGAAGTGTCACTTCTCTAAATTAATCTCCACAAGTTTACAAGCATATCATCACAAAGGGAGGCTTATGTTCTGGTATATAATGAAGTCCACTTGAAGCAGATGTAAAGCTGCCTTCCTTTTTTATTTTAAAATCAATTCCACAATCCAGAAATTACAGTCATTTAGCTTTCTCACAACCTTTTAAAACAAAATGTCTACTAAGGTAGCTTAACTAGTATTATTGATTAAAAACTACAACTTTCCCAGAGATTACACATTTGAAATGTAGCATTTAACAAAGTCATTATAGGTGGAAATAGATTTAAAAATTAACAATACAGAGACAAGTCATTAAAGTAACTTAAGCATAACAGAGCTTCAGTGAATACAGATTCCTTGCTAAACTCAAACCACTGAATGAATGCCAGGACTTACGGCAGGATGGCCACGGCAGATGCTCCACTGGGCAGTCCTCCATTGTCAGCAGCCAGACTTTTAATCAGGTGATGAACCGCTGCCTTGGCCATTCCATACCCTATCATACCTACAACACAATAATCATAGCTACAACACAATATAGGGATGTGCCATTTACCAGCTGTTGTTTTTTTAAAGACCAGGATCTCACTTGTACCAGAATGCTACAATAAACTTTCTGAGTCATTAGAGACATAACAAAAGTTACACATGGCAGGTGGGGAAAACTTTAATGATCTACATATGGGAAGTTCTGGTAAATCGGACGTTTATCAACTCCTTAAAACTGTCCAACCAGGATATTTAAAAATTAAAAATGGCACGTAGAAAGAAAAGGATCTGCATAAAATTCTGCCAAATGAAAGTTGTTTCGTTTTTGATTCATCGCGATGTCCAGCTAATTATTGGTGGAGGAAGACCCCAGACGTATGTCTGGGAAGAACCACCAGCACACCACAAGTTAGCTGGAAAACCTCCCCACATTAAAGTTCTAGCACTAACCTGGACTCAAACCCACGTGGGATGGGATGGGATTAGCCGGCATTTTTGCCGATACTGTGCAGCCACATTTCTATAATTATAGCACAGGGGCTTTACGAGGTGCCCAGGGACTGAACCCGGCCGGTCCATTGAACTGACACTGATGAGTCAGAAGTAATGCTGTCCCCTTAGCCCCGAGCGTTAGGAGAGAAGCCACTACTACCACCTTTAAAGTCTTTGGTTCAACCTGGCTCTACCACCTGAGCTATTGCGGCCGTTAAAACCCACGTGGTGAGGAGCTTAGGAGTTACATGTCAGTAACTCTAACTGCTTGGCCATGGGCACCTTCTACTGAACATTGTGTAGATCAACAAACCAAAAAGATAGCTCATGGTTGTCTGATAAGGAATAGTTTTCGGCTAAGTCTCAAGCCATGTATCTTTATAACAGTCTTCTGCTTTTTTTTTGTGACATTCTCATAAAAAAATGGGAAATGCATCACAAAAGTCTGTCCAACACATGTCATGTACAAATTTGCTGGAAACAAAATTGATTATTTAGTTTATCTAGTCGCAAAGAAGCATGTTTTGCATTGTTGACTGGCTCATTTTATTCATGAACAATTCATGCATAATTCATAATTTGACCAATGATTTTGATTGATGTATTTTTAATCATTTTATAAAATTTACTAGTTTTGGAAAGAAATAAAAAAAAAGGTATTTTACAGTTTCTGTGGTTAACATTTTGCTTATGTTGATGCAAATAACAATACATCTGAATTTGGATTTGCATTTAAAAAACTGTAAACCTTTGGCAGAGTCTGATTCATGTCAGGGAAGATCATCGACACATACTTAAATTTAAGAAACTTCAGTTATTTTGTCAGTGCAACATGTTACACTTAACTGTTTGTTAATACAGTGTTTCTGTAATTATGGATTTTCTTCTTTTGATGAATTTATTTCTTATTGCTGTAGTCAGAAGAAGTTTTTGCAACACAACTAAAATGGATAAGCTCATTTGGTCATCAGTAGTACAGGGCTATCATTTTTCATATGTGGCATTCCTCATTTATTGTTTTACATTAACATAATAGGATGTGCCTAAATATTGACAAATCACAACTCAAATTTTATATCCTTTAATGCAGCCTGAAATTTAACTGTTGACAGCAAATAATTTTGAAGCAATCTCTTTAACCAGAAAGCTTGTCATGTTTACAGTACTTACTCTTTTGCGAGACTGATACTGTAAAAACAGTGTTTGTCTTCCAAATTTATAACTTAAATGCATAGCAAACATAACAATTCTTTTAATAAAACACAACTTTATTTATAAAATATGACAAACACATTTTTTGACAGCTTGACCCTTAAGATTTGTTTGGATGCCCCGATACCCACCCAACTCCACACAACACTCACAGCTAAAAAAAGTGACCCCCACAAATTCAGAGCTGCAAGCCAAAACACTGGTAATTCCTAGGAATCAAAATTAGGAATTGAGACGAGAATATCTTGATAGAAAAGTTTTTTGCAATTAGGGTAGAGGTGTGCATGCTAAGAGCTGTCATGAGGGGTATAACTATTGTTACCTGGTGTTCCATTGAGGGCTGGGGCGGCCCCAGGCAGGGTTAACAGTCCTCCCTCCCTCAAGTGTTTGGTAGCTAGACTGGCAGCAATACTGGACGTCCACACACTCTGCTTCCACATTGCATCCGCATTCTTAATAAACTCTGGATACAAACATCAATTTAGTATTAAATGCACTTTAAATATATAAACCAATATAAAGATTAAAGAACAAGAGAGTCCCATTACTTTGAAGCACATTCTAGAATATAAAATGCATTACAGCAACATACCTGCAGCTATTATTGTGACTAGAAGAAATTTTTGAAAGCAGACAACACTAGAATGATGTCTGGGGTAGAACAACTGGTCTGATGCAGGTCAGCTGGAAGACCTTCCCACGCAAAGGGCTAGTATTTTTTTACTGAGTATTTTACTTTTATAAATAGATAGACACACTGTTAATCTTGTTTCCAAAAGGAAAGTCTTTACATAAATTTAAATAAACAAGAGAAAAATAGAAATTGCATAGAGGTTTTGTCTCTAATAGTATTGTTTCATTTCATTTTCCTAATCATGACATAATTGAAAATAAATCTGTACGAAACCATCTATTTTGAGAAAGACTGTAACTTTAATATAAGGAGGCAAGGGGGCTTCAAAACAAAGAAAATGAAAAAAAAATAGAATGTGTAATGTGTAAAGGAAGTACCTTTGTTGGCTGCATTGCCTCCTGCCCATCCACCTGCGACGCACAGAATGGCATCCAACTTATTTTCTCCAAGCAGAACCTCAACATCTTTTGTTATGGCTTCCTCTTGGCTAAGCCAAGACTCACATGGCTTTGCAATCACATTTCCATCAGCACTCTCATTAGGTCGGAGGTCAATTGATGCCACCCACTAAAACATAAACAACATTGTTACTCCTTATATAAATACATAACAGATAGATATACATGAGTGCCCATCAACTATGGATTGTTTTCATGCAACACACATTCAGAATGACTGAGCCAATGGGTTACTGTCTCTGTTGACTTTCACCATTTCTTGAAATGCAGCAGCCAGAGTAAACAGGATCCTCCCTCAAGGAGTCTTTATAATAAAAATTAATTTACAGCCCAATAAGTCAATAAAAAAATTTATATGTGTTATTGCAAGTAAAAAAAAAAGCTCTGATTTACAGCTTCTACACCAATGCATATTCAGCCAACTTCACAATTTTATGCCCAGGTTATTGGACATGTATGTAAATCTGATATGAGATGCATATCGCACTAGGAAGTCATATGCATGACCCAAATAACACTTGAAAGGTTAAACATCTTCTTTCTTGTTTTTTTGGTTGTTTTGTTTTGTAAATCCATTGCACTGACTAATTATGGTCATTAAAGCGAATTCCAGTTTAAAGAACATTGATAAAGAAGTAACCCATGACACCAGATGACTAATGCAGACGACCACAATAACTCACCCTAAGCATATGCTCAGGTAAGTTTAAAAGAAAAAATAACTACTGTATTATTATACACAAGTTGGCTAAAAATAATAAAACATATGGCCAACCTTTATCTACAAACTCTGTATATCAAAATTAAAACAAAAAAATCATGAAAAGATTTTTTCATTGAGATATTTAATGTATTCAATGATATTGGATTTCTTTAAAAATGTTCTAAATTCTGGAATGAGCATATTTATCTAAATGTCAGGTCTAATCTGCACATGCCGTCTTTTCTCAATAGTGCATTTCCTGCATTTTTGATACAATACACTTATGCTGAATCAAAGGAAGTGGTAATGTGTACCATATCTGATGCAACATAAATCTATGCACATGTATCTGCATATAATCAATTAAAAACAATTCTCTCTAGCATAGCAACTTGATCTTAGTCTAATGCAAAGCTTAATCAACCATTATCATTATGCTCAAGACGCATTCACTTGTCAGATATAACATGATCAGAAGCTTGAAAAATCTTCTAGGCCCTTTTTACCATCAAAGTCCACAGCTGTTAGCTCCAAATTACAATTATAGGACATTTGATAATCCTGAGCTTTTTCCTGCAGGGACAAGCTTTGCAAAAATAATGTATGTGTGTGCGACTTATGACTTTTGTTTATCTTTGTGCATTAGCCAAAAGAAGACAAATTAATAATTATATCGCAAGTTAAAACTGATAATCTGTGTTAAAAATGGATAACGTGGACGTCAATGTTAGACATATATAAATACAGAGAGGTTTGCAACAAATAAGTATAATTCAAAATATGTTATGTCGTTATGATGTTTGAGAAAAAAAGAGGGCGGTGACTGTGAGTGACTGCCGAAAATATAAATGTCATATTTAGACAGATGTTCTCTGTTTTGACATCTCAAAATCAAACATGCAGACAGTGCAAGTATCTCCCACAAACAAGAGGGCAATGATGGCCCTTAATCGTTCGCCTGAGGACACAGGCTTTTAGTAGGCTCATATCTGGTGTCAAGTAGTTTAGAGGAATTGGGATTTGCTGGCATCTTTATTATTCTCACACCGACAAGTCAGGTGTAATGCTGTCCCCGTAGACCCGAGCGTTAGAAGGGAAGCCACTACTACCAACTTTAAAGTCTTTGGTTTGAACCGGCCAGGGTTTGAACCCGCGACCTCTCGATCCGCAAGCCAATGCTCTACCATTTGAGCTATTGCAGCTGGTCAGTAATTAATAGTTATTTACTATAGAAATCTTTGGTGAAGATTGAACAGTTAGTGTGGCCACTAGGCTGATAGCATTTTCTATAATTTTACCTTGTAACCTACTAAATCCACATGACTTACTTCAAAACATGTGTTAAGACATTATACTGGCATACATTCTAGCTAAGTTTAGTGAAGATTGGGGCATCAATGTGGTCTCTGGGGCATCAATGTGGCCTCTAAGTGTTTTCACAAGGTTTTTCTAAAATCTGACCTAGTGGTTGACCCCATGTGACCTTATTACAAACTCACCCAAGATTTCTTGCAGGCAAACATTCTGGCCATGTTTCTTGAAGATTGGCCTATAATGTGGTCTCTAGTGTGTTCACAAGCTTTTTCTGAGATTTGACCTAGTTACATACTTTTTGTCCCCACATGACCCAATAATATATTCATCCAAGATTTTATGCAGACAAATATTCTGATCAAGTTTGGTGAAGATTGGGCTATAAATGTGGCCTCTAGTGTGTTCACAAGTTTTTTCTAAGTTTTGACCTAGTGACCTACATTTTGGCCCCACATGACCCAAGAACAAACTCATCCAAGATTTTGCGCAGACAAACATTTTGACCAAGTTTGATGAAGAATGGCCTGTAGATGTGGCCTCTAGTGAATTTACAAGCTTTTTCTAAGATTTGACTGCGACCTACTTTTTGACCTCACGTGACTCAGTTATGAACTAATCCAAGATTTCATGCAGGCAAACATTCTGATCAAGTTTGGTTAAGACTGGGCCTCTAATGTGTTCACATGCTTTATCTAAGATTTGACAAATTGACCTACCTTTTTAACCCCACGTGACCCAGTTATGAACTCATTCAAGATTTCATGCAGACAAACATTCTGACCCAATTTGGTGAAGATTGAGCTATTAATGTGGTCTCTAGTGAGTTCAAAAGATTTTCCTAAAATTTGACCTAGTGACCTACTTTTTGACCCAATTGACCCAATAATGAACTCATCCAAGATTTCATGCAGACAAACATTCTGACAAGTTTAATGGAGATTGGATAAAAACAGTGTCATCTCGCATGTTCACAAACTAAAATGTTGATGACGGACGAAGCGTCATCAAAAAAGCTCACCTTGATCACAATGTGCTCAGGTCGGTTTTTATAAAGTCCCAGCAAAAGTTATCTAATATGATCTTTAAAACTACAAACAGTTTATCCAAATGCATGCTCTGAATTGCTTATTATTAATCAAACTGACTAACTATCAATCAATCAGTCGTATGAGCACCTGCGGGTCATGAACAGTAGAGGGTCACTTGAATGGTTTAGAGCTCGACAGTCTCTGCATATTTTTTTTAAAGAATTGGCATAAATATGCCTCAGTATATCACTAATAATTATCAGTTGAGATCTTGTGAAAACGTAAACAATGTTCCCAGTATCATCCAGACATTTGCTGCACCTGTTACATGACATGGATTGCACAGCTTAATTCTAGTTTGCAGTTTCCCACAAAATGGCTTTTAATGAGACGAATGATAAAACACGTCTATATAGTTCCAATCTTTAATAACGTCTAAAAACATATACATAACAATATCAACGTAATGACGTCAAAAATACGCCAAACGGCACAATACAAGAAATGGCGGCATAACATCATAAATGTAACGAATTCTCAACAATGGCATAAAACAAAATACAACGAAAAGGTAAGATTTTTTTTTTCTTATTTGGAAAAATGGATGTTTATTATTGAATAAATGTAGACAGTCATTTACATGGTATTTTTTCTTTTGCATTATTATGTGAAAGTGATGTATGTGTGTGATAGTGGTTTGAAAAATAACAGATCAGTCAAAATTGGAAAGGTGGTTTTGTCAAAGTTGATAGTTCTGCAATATAACAGGCTTCTTAAGCACAATGTCTAATATACTACTCAAAATTTGATAAGGATAGCTTTTTCAATGCTACATATTTTGTAATATACGCAATGCAGTCCCTCAAAACAACGCATTTTCTGATAAAATCTGATGATGTTTTGTCCTATTTTATTATATTGAGCCATTTGTTTAACAAAAGTTTTGAAGCAGGAGGCAAGCATTTGGCTTGGAAAAGCTGTCAATAGGCTAGCAACATGCATATTTATTTTGATTTTGGGGCCAGCTAGGGGCCAAGGTCTCTAAAAATACCTCCTAAATCCGGACATTCACATTTACTTCTAATGAAGTAACACCAGGAACCCAAAAAGAGATGTCTCGAAGTCTGACCATATTTTTCTCTGTATGCCCTTTAATTTTTGTAGATCAAGTTCTGATCAGTATGAACGACAATTATTTCAAATGCAATTAGAGTTATCATCCATTTCTGTTCATAAGGTCATTAGTGTGTACATAATTGTTGACCTGCTCGGTAAATGATTAATTGATGTCCCATTTTAAATAGGAAAATAAACGAATGGAAAATTAACTTCAGGTAAAAAATAATGGGAAGAAAATTGGCTTACAAAACATGTATGCACTTTTAAACATTAATGAAACAAGTATGATAAAGCATTGTTTAATTGTTGATCATGGCTCCAAAAAGATTAAGAGATAGCCCAGTTCAGAAGTCTGCAAAAGCCATTTCAAGAAAGTACAAGGGGAAGCGCATGACTCCGGAAAAAGGCACCAAGGGAAATGTGATTGTAACTGGATTGTGTAAGGAGGAATGAAATATTCATGAAAAAAGTTGAGAGAGTTTGGACTATCATGAGGTTTTATAAAGCAGAGGTTTTCTGGAGAAGTTAATATAAACCAAACAAAGGGACCAAACACAGTCTTTACAGAAGTCTAGGAGAAATGTATGGCCAGATGGCTCAGTGAAATAACCCAGCATGGAATGGGGTTAATGGTATGCAAGTTACTGCAGAACGTGACCTGCACGTCTTTGAACAAACACTGTCAACATTGGTTTTGAAAAAGTATCATGCAAGACTTAAAGAACAGTATGATATTGAAGAGTCTTCACAAATGTTTGAAGTCTACAGGCAACTGCATAAGAAGCACACATTGTTCCAACAGCATCATTTTCATCAACCAATACTGCAAGGGAGTGAAATGGTTTTAATTTTTTAGCCGAAGTTGCCAATCACAGTTCCAGTACAGTTTTGATGTCTCCAGTATTGAATGATGCCGTGGTGCTTCCTTCAGTGACTGTGTTTTTGTGTTTCCCAAGAAGCCTGTCAGGCATACATTACAAATTACATTGCTCAACAATGTAACATCAAAAGAAAGCATTTGCTTAATGTCCCAATGATGGTTATATTAAGTAAAAAAGTTTTTGAAAAAAATGTAATGAATATAAAACAAAATATTTTTTATTCTTACTGAAGTATATTATTGTGAGCTTTGTACACTTTATGGCCCAATCACAAGTCTCTAATATGATCTTAGATTCAGACATGTTTAGTCTTTGGGCCATATTTTTCATGATTTCCATGATGCCAACAATAAGTATTCAAAGGTGATAGAAAAATAAATAGCAATTATGTCTTAATATTGAAAAAATAAATATCCAAAAATATCTTGGTAATTTATACTTGCAAAATAACTATTATGTTTTATACTTTTTGTTTGTTAGGTTTATCGTCCCGCCAACAATTATCAGTTATCTGGAGGCCGTATCCACTTGAAACAGATATAGTGCCGCCTTCATGGTGTATAGCATGCCGTGAATACCTGGCATGATACCACGTCCAGTCACATTATTCTAACACCGGACGAACCAGTCATGAAAGTACCCTTATGTTTGCTTGAGCATTAGTACGGGAGCTACACTACTACCATTTTTTACAACTTTGGTATGTTGCGGCCCGGGGCCTCCTGTACCTGGAGCCGTTGCTCTACCAATTGCACTACCAGGTCCAGTTTATTACTGATTGTATCTTTTGATAACATGTAAAAAGATAATTTATTGATATCCCTGGAAAAAAATGCAATATTTCTTCAGAGAGAGAGACATGTACCTGGTTCATTAACAATGGATTCAAAAGCTCAGTGTGCATCAAGAATTGTCTCACCTGTATCAGCACCATTATCATCAGTAGGGTGCCCAGAGCAATAATGTATCATGGTGGAAAACTCTGTCATTAAAGGGTACCATGTATAGCTTAGGACCAAGCTTATCATTGATCAAAAGTATGCTAACATAAAGGAGAAATATGTTTGTCTAGTCTGGAATCCAGAACTTGTTGATTTTGATGAAAGTCTTCACGAAATGCTAACTGATGATAAAGGCAATTTAAGTTGTCAGATGTAGTCATTATCGACTGCCGATAATTTACCTTAATTAAACTTTGAATTCTGTCGTTCAACGCTTAACTGTCTCACATACATTTACCTTTGTAAAACATGAAACTCTCCTGACCAGATAAAGGTCAGGTTGGCTCGCTATTGTTCTAATTGTGTACATTGTACAGTGCATAAATCAGGTTACTCTGATGTTCAAATCGAAATATTTGTATTAATTTGTAGAAAATAGTTACAGTTTGCAAATTAAAATGAATTAAATCCTAAATGTCAGATAAATTTTTCATTGACACCATTAATCTCGCTGGTGATCTGTTACATTTTATATGACAGTAGCCAACTTGTCCAAGATGGAGCCTGTTGTATGCAATGGCATTTGTGTTTAGTTATCCAAACGTGCATCTGTAACTTGTGCTTATAATTTATAAAGGGAAATTTGTTTCGTAAATGCTTCAACAGCATACAATGCATTTTTTAATTCGCATACCGTCAGCAACAACGACGTCAACGTCAACGCAAACAGTCAATATGTTATTGCCAATATTGGTAATAATAATAAGCCTACAAAAGGTATGTCTGAAAAGGGCCGACAAGTCTATTGCTAATTCTACGAGGACTAACAAATGACAAGTTTCAAGCTGGGTTGATGATGAAAGTGTGTAGTACTTACGTAGTTTTTTCCTTTGAAATGAGAAACTAACACAGACCCTAATGCTCCAGTTCCACCGTAAACTAAAACTCTACCGGCTTGAGCCATTATCATTTATTAATTAACCTTGACCTTAACACTCATCATGGCGGTTGGGCGTTTGGAAATTGCGCACAAGCTTCTACATTAATAGGAGAAAGAAAAATTATATTTTCTTCGTTTTATTTGTTTCGTAAAAGAGTAAATAGCTACCTTTTAAAACGATTGTAATATGTTTCTTAAGTAATTACGTTGACATTGGTAAGTGTTGTAAAAATTTGTTGCAAATCTCGTCTTGACAGCGAGATTTCATGACGTCATATTTCCTCAACAGGATGATCAAGAAACATTGAGCAATACAGAAAATAAAACGAAATTTGTTAACACGCTGAAGTCCATGTGTTAAATTAACTGAAATACATGTTGTCTTTAGACAATAATTACTTCGAAAAACGTAGCAGCTAACGATAACTTTAGGCCTTAAAGGCTAGAATGTCCCGTCATGACGGTAAGTCTATGTCAAGGAGTTTTCAAAGATGGCTGAATGTGCATGATTTTTTGACAAATCTAAGGCATTTATGTTGTATTAGCCAGTTTCCACTTACTATTTTAGTTCTCTCCGATGTTACTTTATTTATCTTTGAAAGGAGTAATCTTTCTTTTTTGACGGGAAAGAGCAGAGTGTCTTCAGAATAGGCAATACTTTCAGTTTCACTTAGCTTCCATGGCAGTCTAAAATATAAAATAAATTATTGCAAATATTTTACGAACTGTATTTCATATAAAGGACTGGTTTCATACACTCATTGATTTTATGAATCACATTACATTGTTGCATACACCAATGAATAAATGGTAGACCAGGCCATTAGCAAAACCACCTTGCTCAAGTCTGGTTTGCTCAGTCTACAATACCGGCCGCAAAAGCTCAATTGGTAGAGCATCGGCTTGTGGATTGGGAGTTCGCAGGTTCAAACCACGGCCAGGTCAAACCCAAGACTTTAAAGTTGGTAGTAGTGGTTTCCCTCCTAAAGCTCGGGGCTTAGGGGACAGCAGTACCGACCGGGCTCAGTCCATGGGCACCTCATATGTGCCCCTGTGCTATAATGATAGAAATTTCGCTGCAAAGTATCAGCAAAAATGCCAGCAAATCCCATCTCATCCCTCTCAGTCTACAATGTGGTGACTCCTGTGTAACTGACAATGTGTCATAGTGCAACATGTTTTACCGCATTACAACCATATTATTAATCGTGTGTCATAGGAAATATAGATTGTTTAGTCAATTGTTGTGATAATTTTCCAACATTTGACAGTTGTAGATTATGGGATCTCCAGTCTTCACCTAGAAAGCTGCTACAAAAAGTGTTGTTTTATGAAAATGTAACTTTTTTTGTCATTTTTTGCAAATTGCAACTTAGACTGCAGGACTGATGTGGAATAAAAGCAAATAAGTAAAAATAATATCATTGATAATTCTTCTGATTACTAAAGCTTACCTTAAGAAAGTTGCAAAAAATGATTCTATGAAAGAAGTTACTGCAGCAACTTTGATAGCTTATGCATATAGTTGGTAAATTTAATTAAAGTTTGCTTAGTTGTTCATATGCAGAGGAAAATATTGACAAAATTTGGCTTTAGTTCTCTGCTCAAATCTATTTTATTGAGATACATTGTCTGTGTTTTTCAGGTGTAAGCTGTGACTCCTGCTTAAAAAGTAATTTTCGTGGGAAAAGATACAAATGTCTGATCTGCTATGACTATGACCTGTGTGCAACATGTTACGAAGCTGGTGCCACAACAACACGACACACAACCGACCACCCAGTACAGTGTATCATCACTAGGTCTGACTTTGGTAAGATAACATATTAACTCTATTTCTACTAGGGATGAAATTGTATTGCAATGCCAAAGACAACATATTGTGAATGAGAAACATATATATTAACTGTGGATTTTGTTTCCACTCAATGAGTGCATTATACTTCTAAGAAAAAGCTTCTATCAAATACCGAGTGAAAACATTTGTCACTTAGTCTTCATAGTACATAAGTGCCACCTTTATAGATCTATAATGTGTTTACAAGAAGTTGAAGCAAAGCAAAGTTTCTCTTTAGTTTCTAACTACCAAAGTAGTTTTCGTACATATTGATTTCTCTGCAGGATGCAGTCTATCCAGTTTAACACAAAGAGACTGTGTTTTGAGTCCGAGGTTTTGATTTCCATGCAGAAATTGTAGGCAAATCACTATCTAGGTTGCACGTATACTGAGAGATCCTTGATCTAGGTGCTTGTTATGGACTCTGCCTGCTGGCCTATTACAAAAATTCTCACTTTCTTGATTGACGGTTTAATTGTTCCTAATTAATGCAGGTGATTATGATATGCTAACATTAGGTGTTACCGCAATCAGCGTTAATTATTTTGCCACTCTAAACACAATGGGGCCGTTTGGAACACTGAGTGCGCAAGTCATAATGGCGCCAGTTGGAACTCTGAGTGCACAAGTAAAATTGGCATTATTTTGTTGTTAATTGAGTGTGTGTGAATTTACCTTGTAGTTTATTAGTCTGTAACAATATGCAATGACAATGGAGCAATTTCCATCCTTTATACTTTGTTAATCACATGCTTACAACATTGCAGAAATTTACACCATTTATCATGACATCGTTTGGATATTGTGGAGTTTTTCACCCACCAAACATATAGCATGTTTCCTCAATCATAGTTGGCTGTCAAGGTCATATTTCTATCTAGAAAGTAAACAAAAACAGAGCATTCTGAGAATATTTAATTGTAATTTCAATTGTTTAAATAAAATTATGTCAGCTGTAATGTATTGATAGTCCATTTGTTATTCTCGCGTTTATGACCAAACTAACATGAATAAACCAGTGTCATAAAATTGAGTAATATTGTACTAATAGTAAGACAGTAATGAAAAACATGCATAAATCATGTTTGTTACAGTAACAATAGAAAATGTGATCTCATGTGTAAATATTTTTTATCAAAAATGTTTTTTATAAAACATATTTGAATAATACTGTTTTAGGTAAGAAAACGTGATCAAAAAACATAGCAAAATAATGAGAGATGAAAACACTGCTGATTCTTATGACGCAGTGCCTACTTAATTCAAATTATGCCAACAAGTCATAAGCTGTTATTTGTGTTAGTTATGTGCATAATATCAAATAGACTTTGTTAAACATTTAAAACTGATAAGGGGAAAAAACAGTCAGCTAGGAGGAATAATTTGACATATTTTCATAGCAAGAAGAAATAAAGTTTCAAACAAGAAGAAATAAAGTTACAAGCACACAGATAAATATGTTTATATCATTTAAATCTTTATTTACCGGCCGCAATAGCTCCGGTGGTAGAGTGTCGGCTTGCGGATCAGGAGGTCGTAGGTTCGAACCCCGCCCGGGTCAAACCAAAGACTTTAAAGTTGGTAGTAGTGGCTTCCCTCCTTACGCTCGGGGCTAAGGGGACAGCATTACGCCTGACTTGTCGGTGTCGGTATAATGGACCGGCCGGGTTCAGTCCCTGGGCACCTCATAAGTGCCCCTGTGCTATAATGATAGTAATGTTGCTGCACAGTATCGGCAAAAATGCCGGCTAATCCCATCCTATCCTTAAATCTTTATTTGGATGAGAGAATAGTTGTCAAAGAAGGACACTATATCATATCCAAATAAAGATATAAATTATAAACAAATTATTGTTGTTGCATGGCCCTGCAGTAACCTAACTATGTGTAACCCGAAGTGCATGCGTATTATGTTTTTTCACAACATCTGATTTGAAAACCAGTGATTTAAACATAAAAAGGTTGTTTCAGTTTTTATTTCAGTATAATATAAATCCACAGGACCCTGGTTTAGTGTACAAATTACAACATACATACCGCAATAGCTCAGTTGGTAGAGCATCAGCTTGCAAATTGGGAGGTCGCGGGTTCAAACCTCGGCTGGGCCAAACCAAAGACTTTAAAGTTGGTAGTAGTGGCTTCCCTCCTAATGCTCCATATTAACTCTGTATTGTTTGGACATTATGTTTTGAGGCATTAGGCATACCCATTGTAACTGTATATTGTAATTTTTTATATTTAATTTTTATTCCACTATGTTTTGGCACAATTTTGAAAGAAAATAGACATTTATAAATAATATGACTATATTAAAAATATTGTAGAGTTTTAAATTGTCTTAAGTTTAAGTTATTGGTAACTAGTAAAAGTTGCACAAGGAAATGCTGTGTGAAAGCAACTTGTTGTTATCAACTCTACATCTTCAATGACTTGTATGACCAATTATAATGTTTACTTTTGCAGATATATTTTTTGGAGGTGAAGCTATATCTGCAGAGCAACCACAATCGTTTTCTTGTCCATACTGTTCCAAGATGGGATTTACTGAAGCTTTACTACAAGAGCATGTCACTGCAGAACATGCTGATATGTCTATTGAAGTGGTAAGTGGTCTTGAATTTTCTAAGTGTGAAATTATTTTTGATATAAATTTTCCACATCTTGAAAAAGTATTTATCCATGATGGTACTGTTTTCCTACTTTAAACTGACAGATTCATAACCACTTAAGTTTGGCTGACTTCTTTGAACAAACTGTTTCATAACAAACAACATCAGAACTAAACATCTCATGAAATTGTTATTGAAGTGGCTAATTATAGATGTTAGTTTATAGTTACTGATTATGTTAAACAGTAAAAAGATGATGCAAGTACATAAACTTATTATTTAACCCTCATTGAAAGGCTCATATTTAGCTCCTAAAGCAGGCTGAGCTTTTTTTGCCCTACTTGCAGAATCCCTTCTCAGATGAAATTTTGTTAAAGCTAAAATTGACTCATATCTTTAGCTCCTCATTGTAATATATTGAAACCTAACATTGCCAGGTTTACAGTGTATAACATATTGGAATTGTAGCAGTATCTCCTAGTAAGAAGTATTCTGCAAGTCAAACTTTAGTTCAAGCAAATCTCAACTGAGAATGGGTTCTGCAAGCAGGGTGGTGAAATATGCGAAAATCTGACTTGTCCACGGGCTACCAAACATAAAATTCTACTTGTCTGTACACAAACTTCATTTGTCTATATAATTTTGACATATACACACGTACCGGCCGCAATAGCTCAAGTGGTAGAGCATTGTCTTGCGAATCAGAAGGTCGCAGGTTCAAACCTCTGCTGGGTCAAACCAAAGACTTTAAAGTTGGTAGTAGTGGCTTCCCTCCTTACGCTTGGGGCTAATGGGACAGCATGACGCCTGACTTTTAAACTGTTTATATAGCAACCATTATACATTTTTAAACCGTTTAATATATTAACCTGTTTTCAATTATACTTCACATTATTTTAACCAGATAGATTTTTGTATTTTTTATATTTTGCTCATGTATTTTAGTTTTAACCTGATCATATTCTATTGTCCTTAAACTTTAGTGTAATAGGCACTGTATAACCTATCAAGTGTTGGTGTGCTGTAAAACCCAAAATACAAATACATCAGTTCCCCTGTGCTATAATGAAAGAAATGTCGCTGCACAGTATAGGCAACAATTCCTGCAAATCCCATTTCACATATATGCACCACTGGAATATTCTGGACGTCCGGATCGCCAAATCGACAACTTGTACAGTTGATTTCCCCATTTCTGTGCAAATGGGGCATGATTACCCACTTTCTTGCATCACATGTCCCCAGCAACAATTTTTCAAAACAACATCTCTGAAAGGCAGGCCCAAATTAAGCTAAACTTCATCAGAAGCTTCAGCAGGAAGTGGGGGACAAAAACTGGATCAAATAATTTTTTGAGTCATTCAAAATGGCCAACAGGGTCATAACCATTTCTTATATAGCTTTATTTTCCATACAGGGCTAACAATAAA
This sequence comes from Sinonovacula constricta, assembly GCA_007844125.1. Taxonomy (NCBI): domain Eukaryota; kingdom Metazoa; phylum Mollusca; class Bivalvia; order Cardiida; family Solecurtidae; genus Sinonovacula; species Sinonovacula constricta. Next base: position 28,353,519 of record CM017569.1, on the reverse strand, counting down.
ACTTTGAAAATCTTCTTGACAGAAACTACAAAAGCTAGAACCTTGATTTTTTACTAAATTTAAAATAATGTTTCAACACATTATGCATTTATATTTCTTTGTCTTCCCCAGGTCTGTCCTATTTGTGCCTCACTAACAGGGGGCGACCCAAACCATGTGACAGATGATTTCGCTGCCCATCTTACACTAGAGCACCGGGCACCTCGTGAATTTATATCCTTTGTATCAAGGTTTTGTGGATTTACATGGATGGAAATTGCAGCATTAAAAATTTGTTCTGTATAAAAAATATTTGTAAGATGTACAGTACAACTCAGAACACAGCATAAAATTGAAAGAAGTTTTGAGTAACAGATTCAATCATTGTCATGTGGAATGAAATAATTATAATAGAAACAGTTGGCTGCAGTTGAAGTAAAATCTGAATGCAGCAGTAATTATTCTACCACCAAGTGATCTAGTTGCATTAAAACAACCCTCAGTGATTATAAATATCCGACAGATTTGATCTCAGGTAGGCTTGTCTCAAGTCTGTTGGATGAAATTAAATTTATTTAGAAAATTGGACTCTAGCTCCACCACCTTGTTAATACATATAACTCTATTGTCCTTGACTTTTCTCACGATGAACCAACCAGTATACGGCATGTACGCAGAATTCCTCACCCTGGGCGTGGTGTGAGTAGTGCAAGAACCCGCCGGGCCACCAATATGTTCTCGTCTGGAGTATCCTCACTGGCAGGCTTGTCGCCTAGCAGCCGGGAGACGATGGACCCCATCGCAGAGCTTCTGTCCCAGTTATCAAGTGTCCGGAGTCGAGCAGCTGCGGCTCAGAGTGTCTCAACACAGCTACAACAGCTTGAGATGCAGCTTCAGAACACCAGGTAGTGCAATTACATCCCAAAATAAGATTGTAACGTCATACTATACCTTCTACTAAGTGATTGTTTAGCATACATGTACCTTGGCTACGGCACTAATGTGCTAATCATTTTGTGTCGTTGATAGCAAGAAAGGAGAAAGTATGCTTGTTTGTTTTACAAGTTTAATCTTGAATATAAAATTGTCACCTTTGACATTTTTATAATGCCAGAAATGGATATGTGAGCTATCATAGCTCTCCCTTTGCTATTAATATTTCAACTATCACATCTGTTTATTGCTGTAACCACTCATGTATGAACTTTCGCATCTATATTTTTGAAACTATTGAGATGTTAGCTATCAAATTGCTTATTTGCTGGAACTATTTGTATACACGCTATCACTTCATAATTTCTGTAACTATTGATATGTAAGCTATCACAACTCTCAGTTGCTTGAAATATTGATATATGAGTTATCACAGCTTGCCGTTTCTTGAATTAGTGATATGTTAGCTATCACAGCTCCTCATTGCTGGTAACTACTCTTACTGCTTAGCCTCTCATCGCATGAGTTCAAGTCCTGTTCGGGGCAAGGAACTTAATTTGAGAAGGTCTTCCAACTGACTTGCGCCTGTTGTTCTACCCAGATATGTCTAGAGTCCTCCACCAAAATGCTGGATGTTGCTGTAATGATCATAAATGGTTGTTGTAATGTATTTCAAAAACCAAATCAAAACATCTTCATTGCTGGAGGTATTGATATGTGAGCTGTCACAGCTGTCCATTGCTGGAACTATTAATATGTGAGCTATGACAGCTCTTCCTTGCTGGAATTATCGTTATATGAGCTATCACAGCTCTTCATTATTAGAGCTTTTTAAATGTCAGCTATCACAGCTCTTCCTTCCTGGAACTATTGATATATGAGCTATCACAGCTCTTCCTTGCTGAAACTCTTGATATGTTAGCTATCATAGCTCTTCATTGTTAGAGCTTTTTGAATATGAGCTATCACAGCTCTACCTTGCTGAAACCCTTGATATGTTAGCTATCATAGCTCTTCATTGTTAGAGCTTTTTAGATGAGCTATCACAGCTCTCTTTTGCCGCAACTATTGATATTTGAGCTATCATAGCTCACCATTGCTGGAACTATTGATATGTGAGCTATCACAGCTCTCCATTGCTCTTCAGACAACAGTTGGAGAGGTTGCCGCGACGACAGGCTGAAGTAAAACAGGTTGTCCCGACAACGGCGCCCAGCAGTACTGACCCCCAGGGAGCTACTGCTACAGGAAACAACAATAACTCTAGTTCAAATTCTTTGTACCTCCTTGCAAGGTAAGCAAGATTATTAAATTCAATATGCAAATATTTTGTGTAACATTTTTTAATGAAGACATTTTTAAGTCAGGGTTCAGCATGCAATTTACAGGCTTTTTTCATCTTCAATTCATGGAAATTAATTTGCTCGCAGGTAGAATGTTGCTAACCTGGGCATTTGTCTTCTTTTTTCATAATTAAATGAATGTTCTCCATATGGCCCCTTTAATAAAATTATATAAAGTTTTTTTAAAGCATTTCAGAAATGAACATTATCAAAGATTAACATAAAAGTTACCCAAGTTTGCATGTTTCCATGTTATCAAAGGTCATATAGAGAAAGTGTGATGCGCTGGTGGTTCTACTCCAAGAGTCAGGGGTCTTCCTCCACCAATAATTAACTTGACGTTGCCAATACGACTATAATTATGTTGGTGCGATGTAACTAAAAATTAAATAAAATACATTATTTTCAACTCTTTACTTGCTGGAAACACCTTTAGGGTAGTGTATGTTTTATGTTACCAAGTTAAAATAGTGTTTCCAGAAAGTAAAGGGTTAAGATTATGTATTAAATTATACAAGTTTTGTTGATCACTGTCCATTTACTGTAAGTCTATTTAGGCAGTCTGGACATTAATTATTGCCTTACAGTGTGTTCAATTTGAGCATTTGATGCTGTATTTGCATTAAAAGTTGTATACGACGATTTTTTTCAATATAAAATGAAATGCATGTTACCATAATATACCCATGTTTTGAAGAATTCGGGCATAATTTCTGCATTAACTCATACTTTACTTTAGGTAAAGCAGATTAAAAACATCTCAGTTTTAAAATAGTACTCTATCCTGAAATATGTCTTCTTAATCTTTTAATATCATGATAGAGATTTCTGCTAAAAATAGATATCAATGTCAGAACGGATTTTTGAAATGGGATTTGAACTGATCTTAAAAAGTAAAACCTATCACATGGTTTTCTTAGTTTAAAAAATATCTAACTGTGCAATCAATCAAACTGGATTCATAAGGTCAGTACACCCTTTATGTTTTTATTGCAACTTTGACATGCTGCTCATGCATAGCATAAAGTTTTGGTTGGAAGGTGGGGAGCAGGGTGGAGACTTCTAACTCCTCTCACCATGTAGGTTCAAGTCCGGTTCGAGGTGCAGGACTTAGTGTGAGAAGGTCTTCCAGCGAACCTACACTGCATCGTTGGTTCTACCCAGACATTTGTTTGGGGTCTTTTGCCACCAATATAATGATCAAAATTGGTCGTTGCGATGTATTTCAAAAACTAAAACAAGTACCATGGTAACTACATTTATGTGGTTATGGCTTTCAATTGAGGATAATATTACTAGACAATTACTGCTATTATCATTGTATAACATGCTCACTAGGTAACTGATTATAGGGCAACAGTTCCCACAAAATCTCTATTAAATAGGGACTCTTCATTATAGAACTGTTAAAATATGGATATGGCTGTCATGATATGCTTGAAGCATACTACAATATATTGCAATACATATAGAGCTTATTGCAATACGAACCACAATATACTACCCTATTTGAACAAACTTATTATGGAGTGCTTTTCACGCAATAATAATGTTAGATTAAATAGCCGAACTAAAGTTAATGTTCCAAGTATTATGCAACAAACTATCCTATAACAATTTGTCTATTTTTAGTAAATTTTACTTCCAATAGATTCATGTTTCAATGCAACATTAATTTTTCTTAAATCCAGAATTAAAATTGTTAAATCTAAAGGCAAAAACTTACTGAAAGGAATACTGCAAAGGCAAACTGAGTACGCCGCACTTCCAGAGTGGTTTAGAATAAAAACTTCTACGATGTATTTAACATCAGACTACATTTTTAGTCGGTTATCAGAGATCGCATTTCATTAATACGAGCATTTTTGAAATTGGATGCACAAAATGGTGGCAACAAACAAAGTTTACAAAATATCGTAAAAACCAGTATGTTCACTGTATCACGGTACTGAATTGACTTTACCTAGTATCGCAAAATAGCAGTATACCGCGACAGCCCCAGATTTGGACTATGCATATGGATTCAAACGGCCTGCAGAATGGCAGTATCCAGACATCCACTCAAAACTCAGAACAATGTTAGCACAAGGCTGATGTTCAGAACCTCCTCAGGGTTACTGTAATATTTTCTTACTAGTTATTTTGAAAGTAAAAATTCTAAATTCTGTTTCAGATGTACAGACTCTGTGATAGATGAAGGTTCAAATGAAGCACAGCAAGAGAGGCTGGGTAGAAGCTTATTTGTGCAAGAACTGCTCCTTTCCACACTGAATAACTTATCAGTGAGTGACAGGGGCTTGGACACTGTGGATAAGCTGTCGGACAAATATCTTTCTCCCCAGTCAGAGGAGAGTGATAAATCTAACTCCTCAACCCCTTCGGATACAGGACCCAATCCAGATAATGATAAAGAAAGTGCCGTGGCTGCACAGAAAAGCTCAACAGAAGCACCAAGTATGTCTACAAAATCTATAGGACAGAAAGTCAGTGTTGAAAAAGTTGGCACTAAACAGAAAACCACAGGCTCTACTGCTGCTGCCCTTGCAGCAGTTGGTCGAGGGTCAAGCAACCTGCTTCCACAGGGGCGCTCATCTGGTCGCCCAACTGCACAGTACCAGAGTCAAGGAGAGCGATCCAACAGCCACGTGTACCACCATCCGGTGATGGCTGTGCCTGTGAGCGGGAGAGGGGGTGGGGCCTATGATGCTGATGGCCCCCAGCCATTACCAGGAAGACCTGGATCAGGAGGTCGGGATCGGGAAGGCCGTCTGGATCCACAGACTGGCAAGCGTAACATGGTGAAGCATTTACCAACTACCAAAACAAGTGATCGCGAGCCACCTCCTCATTGAAAACCAAGTTAAATATTTGATCCTTTTCCGAATTGCTGGATAAGCGTTACATTAATTTATTTGCTACTACCTAACAAACTGATATGTTCATGGCGTTGAATGGAGATGCCAAGGCAAGGGTACTGGCACTCGTTTGTTGAGCATTGACTGTCACTGCATGTAATATAAAATGTAATCGTCAATATTATATTACTGTGTATATTATATGCCTACTAAGCAGCCCTGTGCTTTCAGTGCTTCATCACAATTATATCAATTCTAGGATAGTAAGAAAGTGTCATGTTGACATATAATGTGCAAGACAACTCTTCTAGCATGGCTGTGACTTATCTTTAGTTTGAGAGAGAAAAAATGTATGTACTTATTTGAAGTTACAATAAGTTTTTGTCTTATAGTGTATATTAGGGGAATGTTTGTGACAGTACTCTCGGTCATTGTACAACTAGCATAATCAATCCAGTCCTGTCTGGTGGTCCTATTGTGATCCTTTCTACAGCTTTGTAGGGGTTTCTTGTTTGTGCTAATTAGGAACATTATTTCCATTGTATTGGTAATTCATTGAAAGTGGTTGGATTATTTTTTCTTTGCCATTTTTCATTTTTTTTTTCAAAATGCCAAATGAAAAATGACATTCCTTAAACCTTATTTTATTTCGAGGCATTTATTGAGCTAGGAAAGTGATTTTGATTAAGCCATCCTGTGACGTGAACAAATTTCAAGAACTTGACATGTGCCCAAAATTGAATATTTCAAAGAAAGTGTAACTTGGTTTGTGAACATGAAATGAATACGAGTATTTATTACTTTTGTTTATTATGATAGATTCATTGTTATTTGCTTTTTAGATAATTGGTTTAATTAGGATACAGCATTGTTTATGAAATTTGTAAATGTTACGATTAAATGGGAGGGGTATTGTTTAAAAAAAAATTGTTTATCCTTACATTTTTTAAGTCAGAAAGAGCCTTTTAGTTGGACCAACCATTTTTAGGTGTAATAATTTCATAGCATCCCAGTATAACAAAACTGAATTTCTGTTGTAAATGCACTTACGAGAGGTACTTATTGCTAGTTTTAACCAGCCGTCACCATACATTCATGGAACAAGTGTTAGGCCATATGTCTGCTTTATTGTTAACTTGTTGACATGGTTACTATGTCTACCCTACAGGCATGAGCATGTTGTCTGGATTCATTCAGATGATTGTATCTGTCTTTCAGTTTATTTAAAAAAGATGAAGTAGAAAGATGTTCACAATTTTGTAAATTATGTGTTTGAACATTTGATGTTTTCAACACTTCTAAACTTAAAGATTTTTAACAAAGGTATTGTTATTGCATATAGTTTTTGTTTTTATTCCTAGCCCCTGAAAAGTTGCGATTAAAATGCTAAGCCAGTTAAATGGCACAGTCTGTGTGGGTTGTTCTTTTTTTTTTTCGCCTTTTGTTAATATGTATTCAAGGTTGTAATTTATTAAGAGAAAAAAGAACAAAAAGTCTCCATGTCAAGTATGTATTTTTTGCTAAAAAATGCAGAACTTCCTGAAAATAATATTTAAGATCCCAATAAATTGTCTTGTCTACTTAATGGTCAACTTAATGGTTGTTTAGAAAGTCCAGTTGTCTGTTGGTGAGAATATTGAATTAATGGTTTGCAAGCTTATTGATAATTTTTTTTCAATCTACATAGTGCATATACTGGTGTGTATAAATTCTTCATGAACAAGATACTGATAGGGTTGATACTGATGCAATGTTAATAAATATGTTTTACAGATTATGTGTTTTTTAAATTTTCTTAACTATATATATGAATAAGCTTGTTTAATAAAAGGGCTAAAAAGTTGATAGATAAGTATACTTAGTCTATAGAAAATGATTCATTAAATCTAAAGATCTTTTTTTTACTGTTTGACTATCAAAAATGGTCAGCTGTGTGCTATGGAAAATTGCAAAATATTTTATTATTTGCCTTTTGACACATGAAGCAAAATGCTAAAAACTGTTTTAATTGATGCAAATAAATAATAGACTTAAAATTAATTGAACAACTTTACAGTTTAAATAAGACTGAGATTTTGAGGGCTGCAAACTCAGTTAAGTCAGTTTAGAAAGGTCTAAAATTAATGGTCTGGAACAGATCCTAATCCATCTGGCTGACAATAAACATGGCATCAAACTTTGAAAGAGTGGAGTCCGATTTTTTATGTCAAGCACTTGTTTACATCAAATGTTGTTGGAAACACACATAACCCTTTCATTCGTAGTTCATTTATAATTTTGAAAATTCACTTGACTTTTTTGTTTTTCTTTAAAACAGATAAAATGATTTTAAGAAATGTTTAGTTTGCAATAAGATTAAAGGCTGAACCAGTCTACACATAAACCTTTAGTCCTTCAGATTCTGCTAATGATTGTGAATGGTTTGTAAAGGCATACAATGATGTATGCATGCAGGAAAGGTTTAATCTTTAAGTGTATAATAATTTTAACATACTGTATTGCAAAAATGACAGGTATTGATTGTTGGGTGGGGTGGTCATGAGAGTCTGTATATCACTGGATGATAGGTTTGAGCCCTCTGTTATTTTTTTTGTTTAATCACTGCCGGTCAATTTTGTGTCTTTTAAAATGGTGTCTTTTAAAATGATGCGATATCATTATGAACATGAACAATTTGTTATCAGTTTTTTATACATTTTGTAATTCATAGAGCTCTGTGAATTTCCAATAACAGTGAAATAAACACATGAAGAAAACAAATACAGAAAAACTACAACAGGGAAATATTAATAACATTTAATACAATTTTTTCCTAAAATGAATCCAATACTATATTTTAAAGTTTTTATAAAAAAAATATTCAGACACCAATGCAGACTTAAACTTACATTCTCCAAATCATAAGGCTAGTGCTTTGACCATTACGCCATAGCAATGCTACAGAAGTAAATACAAGAAACCTGAATAAATTACTCTGACAACCATTTTGTTTTTATACATTACAAGCGAAAGTAAACAAATCTCTAACCTAATTATTTTATCTGTATATTGCCCTTTCGAAATGTTTATTCTGCCAGTTATTCTCTATTCTTCAAATGGCATGGTTTTGCGTAGATACACAACACTTAGACGTGGGTATTTAACTTGTGTCACCAACCGGCCAATCCATGTATTGTTGATGAACGCCTATAGACATGATGTATATTACCACATGGTTTTGGAGATGTTATAGATTGTTGAGTAGAAAGCACTGATTGTCTCGGCGTATTTAAATACACATATGGCGTGTGCACAGCATATGGTTCTATGTGTTAATCCTCCTCCATTTTTACTGTCAGTTCATTACATTTACTTCTATCACTTTGCCTTTTGACTCGGTATGATTTCCGTTAGGAATTAAAAAATAGAAGTTTCAAGTTGATGTTTGTAGGTCAAATTAGAGATTGTTGAATGGGGTTTATCACCCTACCAACATTATTTTAGTTATTTGGAGACAGTGTCCACTTGAAGCAGATAAAGAGCTGCCTTCACTGTGTATAGCATGCCATGAACATCTGGCATGATACCACACCCAGTCACATAATTCTGACACCAGGCCAACCAATTGTGGAACTCCCCTTATATTTGCTTGAGCGATAGCAGGGGAGCTTTAGCACTACCATTTTAAATGGTTGCAGCCTGTAACTGATGCTCTACTGTTTGTGCTACCAGTTTCATGTAGATCATGGGACACGTTAGTGGGATTAATGTGAAATATGTGAACCTTGTAAGTTAAATGATGTCAGTAATCTGTTGTTTCAACATTGCTTCGTACCTCACTGTTGATCTGATGCCAGTCAAGTCCTGGGTTGTATTCATCAAGAATTTGTTATTTTTTGTGACTTAAATTTAAAAAAATTCTTCAAATCTATTTTTTCCCATAGAAAAAAAAAAATAAGCTTTATTTATTCGTAAAATCATTTAATCTAAAGTTTCTGAGATTTTTTCCAAATTATGGAAAGCCAGAAAAAAATTACTAAAATTTTTTTATGAATACAACCCTAGGTGAATATCAAAGCAAACATAAATTACCAATTGCATCAGTATACTTAACTTAACCACTTATCCAACAACCTTTACTCGGTGTGCTACAATCTAACGCTGCCACAGAAAGCTACGTTTTATCTGCAAGTATAGCAGCATTCGGAACTCCTCGGCCAGGACTGCCTCACCACTCCACTAAAGTAGTGTTAACTGAAAAAATTGTATTTCAAACTTGGGTTAAAAAAGGTAAAGAGTACAGTAAACTTTGATCAGTTTATAAAGCAGATCAGTTTATAAAGCATTTTTTGCTATTTTTCATTTTAATAAGCTGTGGAAAACAGTTGTATCATTATATTGTCGGCAACACAAGTTTTATGCTATACCAAAGTGGTAACATTTTTTCAAAAGTGAGGTGTACGTTTAAGATATTAATTTAAGAAATGCTATGTTGTCTTGGTTATTTCATAGCTTATTAACTTTAAAATTACTTATCAGTAAATTGTCTTAAAGTTTTGTTAACTCATTGTGCCCTACAGCTAATTGACCAGTTGTACCCTAGAGGCATTTCTCCAGTTATCCCCTACACCTGGTGGGGGTCTTATCTGCCCCTCATGCAGAGCCACATCTGGTGTGGATTACCGGTCAGTGGAAGATATTGGGGGTGGGTGTATACACAACACAATAAACATGTCATTTTGGAAGTACTCTAAAGGGATATTTTCACATACTTGAAGCACAGAAAGTGCTTTACACAACCATGTAATTTTTAACACATGAGAAGAAATACTTCAGAAAAGAGTGAAATCTGAAGAACATGTAAGATTGACAATATCAAAATTAACACACTTCAAATTATTAAAGTGAAGAATACTGACCTCATCAAGTTTTTTTTATGTTTATAACGTAAATAACACTGCTTTATATAATATTTTATATAATGAGTAACTTTAAAACAGTCGGCCATCTTTGATTTAACGTTGTCATTTTCTTGCTTCAGATTTTTTACAATGCGGAAATTATACTTCACAAAACGGCGATACATCAACCGATCACGCTGAAATTTTGTTATTCTTTACTAGTAACCTTCCGTTAACGTCATGTGAGAAAAATCAAGACGTTTTGGTGCCGTTATTTTGAGAAACTTCAAGAAGAAAAAAAGACATCTCAATGCAAAATAAGTCAAATTCTAAAGTGCTCCGTATTAGGGTTTTGGACATGCTAAATGTGAAAAAATAAAGTCAAATACGTATTAAAACCTACTTTTTCTTATCTGTCGATATTAAATTTAAATAGAAATACATGCATGGTAAATTTTATGAAGATCCGACGTCAATAATGTGTTTAAAAGGACAAGTCCGGGAACTTTCTGACTGTACCTCGTATGTATATAGGATAGGTGTTACTGTTTACATTTGTTAATTATACACTGGTTCTGTATTCTCCAGTGTTGTTTGGATGTATTATTAACCAAAATTTAAAATGAATTTGACCCAACTCACTTTAATTTTCAAACACTAAAATGGAATTATTGTCAAGGGGACATTATATGATAATATAGTACTTTGAATGTCAAATGCCTCTTTATGCATTATAGAATTTGGAAATTTAATCAATTTTTTTTGTACCGGACCTGGTAGCGCAACCCGTAGAATGATTGTCATGGTGTTGTTTTTTTCAAATATATTTTGTTATCTCCTTGTCTAGTCATCAATGTCAGGATAATGCTACTAGCTATGGTATCATGCCCAGTATTTAGAATGTTATGAAGTGAAGGCAGCACTTTATCTGCTTTAAACACGTTATTTTAATATACATGTGTAGTATGTTTGACACAAAACCAGCATTTCATGTAATTTGGATCTATTATATTACATATATCAAGTGATCACATATGTATTTGCTCATCCACTGTGACGTTAATGTCTATTTTTAGCAGGAAATAATTCTTATAGATTTGAAAAAAAAGAGCATTTACGTGTTAACAAGTTTTATTGCCCTAAAAAGAGGTGAAAATAGTCAAAATTTGGACTAAATTACAGGAGAAATTATACAAAAACCCCAGATACTGTTACTTATATTAGATATAGGCAAACTGTCTGAAACCACCTTTAAATTAGTGTAAATGCAGATCTTAATTGTTCATCAATTTTTGTTAATTTTCAGTTACACGTGAAAATTATTTGCAGAAATTTTTTTTGCTACTAATCTCTTTAGATCATGTATAAAAATTACAATTTGTACAAACCCACCCTCAAATCAAGTCCACCAACCTGTAATCCACACCAGCTATGTCATAGGCACAATGGGGGTTTCACCTCCATGGAATGACTGGTTAATTAATTGGCTGTTGATAACTTTCACAGAACATTTCAAAGCAGTATTTCTATTAAAGCAGTATTTCTATTGCAAATGGCAAACAAACAACAAACAAGATGCTTGGTTACAAATTTTATTATTCGGCCCTGAATTTATAGATGACATGAGTAATATGATACAAATGGCAATGAAAAAAAAAAAGAGAAATTCATTTTTGATAGATCAATAAAAAAAAGGTTCCCAAATAACCAATTTGCATGTTAGCAGTATTTAATGTATTTAACAAATGTTTTCATTTTACGGGTAGGCATACACTGGACTTGGGTTTAAGTGTGGAAAAAAAAAAATGTTTTAATAATATGCATGGAAAACAATCAAAAAGTATGAATAAAAAGATGATGATTTTGTGTGAAATTTATTTACATATGAAGCTTCATGCAACACCTTTACTGAAGAAAATTACATGTACAAAATTGTGATGTTGGAGTTGTCTTAGATCATGTTATACTAGAACAACCCTACCAAGGAAACATAAGAATTATAAGTTACTGAAAAATTATTACATGTCCAAAACTGATGTTGGAGTTGTTGAAGATCATAACATACTACAACTAGCACAATCCTACAGAAAACTTAAATCATTCACTTCGTCTAGGTAAAAATAACAATATCTAATAAGAAAATGCTGCCTTCTTTTTAAAAGTTTTGATTAAAAAAGTATGGTTAATGTTTTCATTTTTTCTTACCTTTAACATTGACAAGTAAAAAGGTGAATGATTTCTATAAATAATGGCATGTATGTACAGAAGAAATATTATAAATGAAAAGAAAAGAATAGAAGATAGACAAGACCAATGCAGGTGTATAATGGTTATTTTGTGATAGAAGGAAAAGTTCAAAATTTACAAAAATAAAATCCTTTAGAATTATGATAAAAATTAAAAGCTAAAAAAAAATAATAAAACTATGAATTGGCATAAAAATTGTTAAATTAGAAAAAGCAAATGAGCATTGCAAGTCAATATTCAAACAATGAAGTTGATAATTTATAATTTATTTTCGAGATCTGGTAGATCTTGTTGCCCTGGGTGGTGTTTTAATGGTAGTGCTTGGTTTCGACTTAGAAGCTACCTTCTTTGCTTTAGGAGCTGGCTTGGCACCCGTCTTAGCTGGAGTTGGTTTTGCAGACTGAGCAGCTTTCTGTGCAGAAGGAGCAGCTTTCTTTGGCGAAGCTACCTTGCCTTTTCTTGCTGCCCTTTTAGCAGGAGTTGGAGACTTTTTAGGAGTGGCAGCCTTTGTTTCTTTTTTAGCTGGAGATTTGCTCAATGTGGCAGACCTTTTAGTTCCATGTGCAGCCTTGGGTTGGACTGGAGTATCAACTTTGGGCGTCTCAGCATCTAGTGTCTCTACAGGTTTAGCTGCTCTACTTCTTGATGTACGACCAGCTGGGGATTTGGGTTTTACAGGTGTTACAGCTTTTGTGGTCTTTGTCTTTTTTGCTGGTTTAGCAGCTGGGCTTGGAGATACTTTCCTTTTCATGGCTTTTACTGGAGTAGTAGGCTTGAAAGTTGTTCTTCCTCGGCGAGATGCACGTTTTACTGGTGACTCTTTGACAGGACTCTCAGCAACCTTAATTGGACTTGGAGATGCCTTCCCCTTTGCAGACTTTGCAGAAGTTATAGGCTTGGAAGCTGTTCTACCTCGAGTTGTTTGTTTTACAGGCGACTCTTTGACAGGACTCTCTGCAACCTTAACTGGGCTTGGAGATGCCTTCCTCTTAGCAGACTTAGCTGGAGTTGTAGGCTTGGAAGCTGTTCTTCCTCTGCGATTGGCTTGTTTTACAGGCAAATCTTTTGCAGGACTCTCAGCAACCTTAACTGGGCTTGGAGATGCCTTCCTCTTAGCAGACTTAGCTGGAGTTGTAGGCTTGGAAGCTGTTCTTCCTCTGCGATTCGCTTGTTTTACAGGCAAATCTTTTGCAGGACTCTCAGCAACCTTAACTGGGCTTGGAGATGCCTTCCTCTTGGCAGACTTTGCTGGAGTTGTAGTCTTGGAAGTTGTCCTTCTGCTTCGAGATGCTCGCTTTACAGGTGACTCCTTAACAGGACTCTTCTCAACTGTAGCTGGGGTTGAAGAAGCTCCTCCTCTTCGTGATACTCGTTTTGCCGGGGATTTTTTTACAAGACTTTTAGTATCCTTCACTGGACTTGCTGCCTTAGAAGCTTTCTTCGCTTTCTTGGTAGAGCGTTTCAATGGGGAAACCTTTACAGGGCTTACATTTTCTTTAATTTCCTTCTCAGCAGCAGTTGCAGCTGTCTTGGACTTTTTGGCAGGTGTGGCCTTTGGCATGGGTGCTTTTACAGGAGACTGCTTTGCTCCAGCCCTTCTTGCAGCTCTTCTAGTTGGTTTTGCAAAACTGTCCTGTTCAACAGCTGGACTTTTAGCTGGGGTTGGTTTTACTGGAGTCTTCTGTTTACTTCCACCTCTTGTTCTCTTCGGAGTGACTAGAAAGAACACATAACATAGTGAAGAACATGGAAAGAACAAAATACAAAAGATGATGCATCATATTCAATAAAAATAATACAAATAAAAGAACTCTTAATATGCATACAGTGTTAATCTTTGCTCTGATGAATGTCAAAATGGTCACTATTTACAAATTCTATAGGAAGGCTGTTAGATAAAAAAAATAATGTACCATTTATAAGCTGGAAGACAACAAAGGTTGTCATAAAAAATGCATCTCTAAATTTCAAGTTTCCTTACCTGTTTTTTTAGGAGAGACAGTAACCACTTCTGCTTCTGCTTGCCTTGATCGCTTTGCTGGAGGTTCGGGTGATGTCACTGCGGAGGTGTCTGCAGGCTCTGTTCTCTTTCCTGCTGTCTTCTTTGGCGTGGCTGCCTTAACTGGCTCCTTACGACCCCGTGTTGCCCTTTTTGGAGGAGAAGCTTTAGGTGTGGCTGTAGATACAGGTGGTGCTGACCTGGTACTTCTTGCTGTCTTTTTAGCTGGGGATGCCTTCTTGACTGACTTCAGTTGTTCGGCTGGAGGGGTGGGTACTGGAGCAGGACTGGGTGCAACTTTCCTGGCACGGGTGGCCTGGGCGCCACGCTTGGCTGGAGTAGCCTTGAGCTTCATTGCTGATTTTGGTTTTGCGGGACTCTTCCTGACCGCTTGCCTTCTTGCCCTTGTTTTGATAGCAGGGGTCACAGGAGATTCTTGAAAAATGAAAAATCCATATTAATGCTTTTATTAACAATGAATGTTTTCACAACATTGATCTTTTATATCAAAACAAAGTTGCAAAAAAATTATTAGAATTAAAAACAATGATGAAGACATTCAGTTTGTATTTGCATTGAGACTTGTACTTAACTCACCTGGAGCAGGAGTTGCCACAGCAGCTGGGCTTGAAACCTTGGCAGCTGGTGATTTATTCTTTTTGGTAGACTTCTGCAAACAAACGTGGCATAATTTAAATATCACTAATTATGGAATTAAATGTAGGACATTAACAAATTACTGCTGTTTTCAAAGAAAAAAAGGAAATAATTAGGGATGTCAACAAATACCTTTTTGCTACCCGGATAATACTTTCTGGATAATATCTGGTTAACTGTATGTTACGGCTGAATATACATGTTTACAACAATATAAAATAAGTACCTTTGTTTTTGCTTTTTTGTGTTGTTGTTTCTTAAGAATTAAGAATAATCCAAATTGGGACAGTACATATTTACATGGCTGAATTGTGTAGATGAGGAGACATGTTGCGAATACAGTCAGATGAAGAAAAAAAATCGTGATGTCAAGTCATGGAGTCAAATCTAAATTTGGTGAAATGGGACATTTGATATTTATTGTAGATTATGGGCATTATATAAGATAGTAAACCGCTATCTGGATGGATGTGCATTATCTGGTTATCCATTGACATCCCTAGTAATAAGTCTTATCTACTAAATAACAAAGAAACAAGCTAAAATTAATGCTGTTTTAGAAATAAGTTTAACACACCGACTTACAGGCATGTTATATATATGTATTGAATTTAGATACCTGGACAGGGGTGGTAGGTGGAGTCTTTGCCTTGGGTGTAGCCCACAATCTATTTAGACCCAGGGGTGTGCTTGGACTGGCAACTTGTTTTTTTGCTCTAAACAGTTCCTTCACTCCAACAAGGCCCACGCTTTTCCTGCCCTTTCCTGTTGAGAGTGGTGAAACCATCATCTCGCCAGGACCATTGGGGGTGTCGGGGATTTCAGCGTACAGGACTGAGTCTGACAGTTTAGCTGAAGCTGGTGTCGCTGGAGTCTTGGGTTCGGGCGTCAGGAACAACTGATCAATACCCCCCAGGCTCACTTTGCCTTTGGATGCACGTATTGTCTTCTGCAACACACAATTTACAGTAATACAGCAATGGATACACTCCAGCACAGAACACTGTTACAGAAGGAAAAGTGAATTGATTGAAACTTTTGCTGAATATTTTTTTCTTTTTAGAAAGAAATAAAATATACACATATAGAAACATACCTTTGCAATACTCTTCCGTCCCTTTCTTGGAAGTGCTTTTGGTGTCTTGGTAATCTTATTTTTCCTGCCAATAACAACGGTAGCTGGGGAGTCAGCATGCCCTGTGCTTGGGGCAAGGTAGGCTGCTTTTGTCCTTGGTGTCTTGGGAAACACCTGAAAGAAAGAAAATGCATATTTATGAGTTACAGATACAAAATCAAGTTACATTTGTACATTCAAATGCGATTATAGGCATTTTTTATTAAAAGATCTTGTCCCAAAATACAAGTGTGGCCAAACTTAAAGCCTAGCATTTATTACTGCAAAATATGCAAATCTTTTGCAAGAATAACTTTCATGATATTATTATATCTCACCACTTTCTCATTTAAATATAATAATCTATGAGTGTGCAAGACAACCTTAACATTCGTGCTGTACATGTACAAGTCACAATTATATATATAAAATGTCTCTCATGCACGTCTGTTCTTAGCAACCATTCTTTGTAAACACAACCCAAAGTCAATATTTTGTGAAATCTATAACTTATTGGATGTGCTGGATTACAAAATGTAATTTTTTTAAGTAAATGGGAACATATATAGTCATTACAGATTAAGTCAAATAGTAAAAAAAGATCAACTTATAACTGACTTTCTAATGAGCGTTTACATGTTCGTTTCTATAAAATAAAAACCAGTTATGATTTTCTTAGTCCCAATTACAGTTAAAGTAGCCTGAACAAGTAATTTGTTAAATCAAGGCACTGGTAGAACCAGGTCAAACACAGAAATGTAAGCCAAATATATGCAAAAAGCTGTGGAATTACAGATGTTAGGATGGAAAGACAGAAGATTGGGCAGGCTACACAAAGTGGCAGCTAAATGCTTCCTCATGTGGGATGCATCAACTAGAGATTAATTACCTTTGTAGTTTTTGCTACTGGTGTTCGTGGTTTTATTGTCGACATCTTTGGTCGCCTGGGAGATTTTAGCGTACTAACAGGGTTCGCTGCAGCAGGCTTCTTTACAATATCTGCCCATGTTCTCATTTTGGGGGTGGCAGCTTTACCATGTACAGCCCTTGAAACAAAAATAAAGGATATAAATAAAAAAAAAAGGACAAAATGAATATAGAAAAAGAAAAAGGGAAGCTAAGAGAAGCAGCAATTATAAAATTGATAACAAAATAGTTTAAATCCCCCAGCACTTAATTGTTATGCAATGGCAATTTATGGAGAACATTAAATTGTCATTTCAATACTGGAATTACATTTTCAAATTTAAATATTTACCTGAGTGCAACAACATTTCTAATTACAGCAGGAGGTGAAGGGCCTGTAGGACTTCCGAGTTTCATCCTCTTGGCACCAACAACAATTGGGGATGATCTCTTTCTCTTGAGATTTTTGCCTGCCCTTGGTGTTTTTGGAGTTTTTCCTGCTTTAGGTGTCTTCACCACCTTTAGTGGGAAAGGAGACTTAACTGGTGATGCCACAGGTGAACTGGAACGAGCCTTGGATCTGGCTGAAGCTGGTGATGACACTATTGGTGTCTTCATGAGGTCGACCATACCAGTGAAACTGAGATCCAGATTGTTGTTGTTACTGTTACCTTTAGTAGGAGACAGCTTGACAGAACGCCGTGCCTTTTTGCCAGACTTAGGCAATTTCTTAGATGGAGACAGGCTCTTGGGAGTCCTTTTCTTGCCAGTTGACAATGATTTTTCCTTTCCTGTTGAAGAGACAGATGAAGCACCTTTTGCTGGTGCAGATTTGGGTGTGGATGGTATTGACGTCTGTTTGGCAGGTGTCTTTGACTGAGCAGGTGATTTTTGTGGTGTTGGTGATTTGCTTGGTTTTCTTGAAGATGCACTTTTCAAAGGTGTTGGTGATTTGCCCTTTGGTGATTTGCTTTGGGCTGGAGACTTGGCCGAGTCTGTCAGTGTAGACAGAGCAGGAGCAACTGGTGTAGCGACTGGAGTTTTAGACATAGGAGTCTTTGCCTTTCCTGGTGTTGACTTTAGAGGTTGTGATTTAGCTAATGATTTTGGTGAAGTTGA
Organism: Sinonovacula constricta; assembly: GCA_007844125.1. Lineage (NCBI taxonomy): Eukaryota > Metazoa > Mollusca > Bivalvia > Cardiida > Solecurtidae > Sinonovacula > Sinonovacula constricta. Next base: position 28,335,487 of record CM017569.1, on the reverse strand, counting down.
TCTGCTTCTTCTTGATGCTCCTTTTGGTGACCTAACTGGGGACTTGGCTGGTGTAGCCTGTATAACTTTTAGGGTTTGCATGGGAGATGCGGTCCTAGCTGGAGACTGTTTTAGAGATTTAGCAGGTGTTGCCTTTGCAATTGTCGGAGATTTGGCCGGGGCCTTTGGAGATGGGGATCTTGCCTTGCCTGGAGATGCTTTAATAACAGATTTTGGAGGAGTCCTGCCCCTCACTGGAGACTTAGCTGGTGTTGACTTGTTAGTTACAGGGGCTTTGGCTGGGCTCTGTGGTGATGGAGACCTTGGCTTGCCAGGTGAAGCAGACCTGCCTCTTGCTGGGGACTTGGCAGGTGTACTCTTGTTTCCAGGTGAAGCAGATTTAGGAGATGCAGACCTCCCTCTTGCTGGGGACTTGGCAGGTGTACTCTTGTTTCCAGGTGAAGCAGATTTAGGAGATGCAGACCTCCCTCTCACTGGGGACTTGGCAGGTGTACCCTTGTTACCAGGTGAAGCAGATTTAGGTGATGCAGACTTCCCTCTCACTGGGGACTTGGCAGGTGTACCCTTGTTACCAGGTGAAGCAGTTTTAGGAGATGCAGACCTCCCTTTAGCTGGAGACTTGGCTGGTGTACCCTTGTTTGCAGGTGAAGCAGATTTAGGTGATGCAGACCTCCCTCTTGATGGAGACTTATTAGATGTATTCTTTTTACTTGCAGCAGCAGTTTTTGCTGGAGATTCTTCTTTAATTGGAGAGGACTTCTTTACAGGTTGAGCCAATGATCTACGTTTCAGCAGAGAGGGTGATTGAGATACTAAAGGTTCAGACATCCTGGGAGGAAGAGCCCCTTTTCTGACTGGAGTGGATGGTGGCAACTTCTTAACAAACAGCTCTGGACTAAGTTTGGGTCCAAAAGACACCCTCTTTCTCTTTGCAGACTGAACAATTGATGAATCCATTTCAGATGACTTTCTCTTCTTTCCCTTGCTCTGAGGTGTTGAGGATCGTTTAGGGGTTTGAGCTGTTGAGAAACAACATACTTATGATTGTATCTACTTAACACGAGCTAATTATCTCCTTTTTTTTATTATTATCTTGAACCATGGGTTTAAAAAGTATCATTAAGATGGAGAAACACTGTAAGCACATCTTGTCGCGGCACAAATATGGTCAGCATGTTGAAATGCTTTTGAGAAAAAACAAATCAACCTGTTAATTATAAAGCATGCATGTTACACTTTTATTAACTGTATGGTTGTAAAATATCTTTACTTGAATACCATCAAAATTTTGAACATCACAAATCTAATGAAGGATTTTGGTTTCAGCCTTTATATTATTAATACTCATTTAAATTTAAAAATAAAACAAGACTTTTAGTGAAATGATAGAATTGAACAGAGAAAAATGAAGAAAGACGCCGGTGACACCTATAACATTCAATATGGCTGTACAATGGAAACCCCTATTTATGGCAACAAGTGTCCCAATGAAACACTTTGAAGCAAATAAAAATTAGATGTTGCAAAAATACCTTTTGGCGATTTCTTCACAGACTTTGGTGTGGCACTGTTGTTGGCCTCAACCTCATAACCCTGGCTGTTATTCTGAATGAATAAAAAATATATAAATGAAAACACAGAATATAAAGTATAAAACACCATCACTAAATAATTTGCATTGTTAAAATTTATGTTCTTCAAATACCTTTTAGTTTTACCAATTAAAAAATACTATGGCTACCTTGCATACAGGTAAACAGATAAAAGTCAAGCACTACTTTAAACATGAAAAGAAACTATAATTTTAGAATCAACTGCAGTGTGCAAAGATTATTCAAATTGTGACATTCTGCATTACAGTGCTGCAGGAGCATATCCAGTGACCAAAAAATTACAATAGCATAAGTAAATTTATAAGATTTCACTCATACTTTAAGTCAATAAACAAAAACAGAATTACTACCTGGTCATGGATAAGAATCCGTGATGCTGCAAGGTTTTTGGGAGTAATTGCTTTTGGTGATGCAGCTCTAGGAGTAGCTGGCTTGGGAGTGACTGCTTTTGGTGATGCAGCTCTAGGAGTAGCTGGCTTGGGAGTGACTGCTTTTGGTGAAGCAGCTCTTGGTGTAGTTGGTTTGGGAGTGACTGCTTTTGGTGAAGCAGCTCTAGGAGTAGCTGGCTTGGGAGTGACTGCTTTTGGTGAAGCAGCTCTAGGAGTAGCTGGCTTGGGAGTGACTGCTTTTGGTGATGCAGCTCTAGGAGTAGATGGCTTGGGAGTGACTGCTTTTGGTGAAGCAGCTCTTGATGTAGATGGCTTGGGAGTGACTGCTTTCGGTGAAGCAGCTCTTGGTGTAGATGGCTTGGGAGTGACTGCTTTTGGTGAAGCAGCTCTAGGAGTAGATGGCTTGGGAGTGACTGCTTTCGGTGATGCCGCTCTTGGTGTAGATGGCTTGGGAGTGACTGCTTTTGGTGATGCAGCTCTTGGTGTAGATGGCTTGGGAGTGACTGCTTTTGGTGAAGCAGCTCTTGGTGTAGATGGCTTGGGAGTGACTGCTTTTGGTGAAGCAGCTCTTGGTGTAGATGGCTTGGGAGTGACTGCTTTCGGTGATGCCGCTCTTGGTGTAGATGGCTTGGGAGTGACTGCTTTCGGTGATGCCGCTCTTGGTGTAGCTGGCTTGGGATTGACTGCTTTTGGTGATGCAGCTCTAGGAGTCGTTTGCTTGGGAGTGACTGCTTTTGGTGAAGCAGCTCTTGGTGTAGATGGCTTGGGAGTGACTGCTTTTGGTGATGCAGCTCTATGAGTAGCTGGCTTGGGAGTGACTGCTTTAGGTGATGCAGGTCTAGGAGTAGCTGGCTTGGGTGTGGCAACTTTCGGAGATGCAGCTCTTGGGGTAGCTGTCTTTGGGGTAACAGCCTTCAAAGATACAGCTTTTGGAGTAGAAGGCTTGGGTGTTACAGCTTTCTGAGATGCAGCTCTTGGGGTAGCTGCCTTGGGTGTAATAGCTTTCGGAGATCCAGGTCTTGGGGTAGATGGCTTGGGTGTAGAAGCTTTGGGAGTGGCAGGTTTTGCCTTTGGAGTAGACAATTTTGTCACAGCAGCCGTCTGAAGGGTGACTTTCCATGCTGAGCCTGGCGTGGCACTTGTAACCTTCATGTTAGATTTTGGGGTGGCTTGCTTCAAAGCTTTTGGAGTATATGCCTTTGCAGAAGCTGACCTTGCATTAACTGTCACAGGAGTTGACTTTACACTTGGTGTTGAAGTGGGTCGTGGGGTTTTCTTGGGAGATTTGGTAGACGATTTTGGAGTCCTATCTCTAGGTTTATGCTCTTTTGCATTTGGAGTAGAACGAACAGGGGACTGAGACTGTGTTCTTTTCTTGGGAGGGGATAATGACTTCTTGGCAGACTTCATATTGAAGGGAGTTGGTGGCTTAGTCTGAATGGAAAAAAATGTTATAAAACACTTAAAGTTAACCCCTTAAACATAAGCAGCTATTTTAATATGACTTGCAAAACTTCCTGCTAGAATGAGAAAAACGAAGATATTTAAAAAAAATCTGATGAAATTAACCTAGAATACATGTGTAATGAATTTTAAATGATGACTACATAAGCCTTTCTCTTTTTTTTTCTTTCAATTATTGTATATGAAACTAAGTACTAAGGAGTGGTTTCTTTTTGCATTAATACTATATAGTATAGCTTTTTGACTTTATGGTTGTTGTGCCATTAGATTCAACCATAACATTTGATTGATAGGCATTCAGATCCACAGTGAAAGTCTAGTTCATCTTCAATTATTAACTTCAAAACAAGGTTACCTTTGGGGACAAAATTTTTGTAATAGCTGCAGCAGTGGGGGATTTCTTTCTTGGAGATGGTGCCATCTTTGAGCTAATGGGTGACGTGCTTGGGCTGACCTGTGGCAGTTCGATGCGGAAAGAACGGTCGATTATTGTAAAGACATCACCATGATTGAGTTGAACGCTCGTCTTTATGGGATTGCTGTTGACCTCAACAGAATGAACCTCATTGAGATTTACCAAAAAGATCTGAAAGTGTACAATCAAGTATGAGGATATAATACAACTTATGTTGCTGTAAAATCTTGGTTAACCCTCATGTAGTAGATCAAAGCCAAGACATATTGTTATGAGATAATAAAACCTTCTTAACGAAAAGTTGGGAGTTGAAAAATAGTTATGCAATTTAACGGAACAATAACATTTATAAAGGTAGGCTGTTTTGGATTTTGATAATACAATAACTAAGCATTTTCTCTTCATTTATAACAATCTATCCAAAGATACATTATGTTGAAGAAAATCTCTGTTTAATGGGTTTATCGTCACACCAACAGTATTTCAGTTATATGGGGACGGTGTCCACTTGAAGCAGATATAGTGCTGCTTTAACTGTACATAGCATGGCATGAACACCTGGCACTATCATGTCCAATAGACAGATACAACAAAAATATAGAAACAGCAACACTTTGTTATATTTACCTCTTTGTTCTTATTTACTTCCACTCGACAATGCTCGGATCCAACTTGTGGCAGCTGAATGCGGATGTCACATTCATTACTCCTAAAGGTGAAGTAAGAGAATGAGAAAAATGAGTCCTCTCAAAAGAAAATATTTAACTAGAACAAAGGCAGACTTTAAAGAGGGTAGCATCAGCATTTTTTTAAACAATTCTTTCATAAAAATGTAACTTAAAGTCTTTAACAGGGCATTAAATCAATATTAAGCTGCAGAAAAGGTACAAGTCTCTAAATTATGTTGGTAGAAGTGGTCATATTGGTGAAATTTGGTTAATTGTTGGTGGAGAAAGACACTATAGACTAATGTATGTAAGGGTAGAACCACCAGTGCACCGCTGGTTAGCAGGAAAACTGATGAAATTTATCACTAGACCAACTCGAATGTGGTGAAGGGCAAAGGAGTTACAAGCCAGTGACTAATGCTTCGCGATGTGCATCCCCATTTTTTGTTGAATTTTACTTATTAACATATTATTTTGGTTGTTTGGGGCTATTTCAGTTCTCTGAAGGCTGTAAGTGACTATAATGATACCAAACCCACACATTATTCTGACATTGAAACAACCAGATGATGTTTTATGTTAAATTCCTTGGGTGTCAACAAAGAAGCCATATCATTTACCAATTTTTTTAATGATATATTCTGGTGAATGACAAGCCCAATATGGGAATCCTGGTCAAAAAGGCCAAAACAGCCTGAACCAGAAAGACTAATACCGCAAAACCCCAACATCATTGTAGACAAATTTTATTCACAACAAGTTTATCACATGTTAGTTTCAATAGCATTTAGATAAAGAAAATTATCTGTGTTATAAAGAACACCTTCAAACTCACAAAAACTGTCACGCGGCATTCCTATTAACTTTATTCTCAATTATTTGTTTCCTATCAACAGTAATTATGTGGTTAGGGGATTTGCGAAACATAATAAATGTAACATAATACAACAATGACCAGTATGCTACTTGAACATATAAACAGCATACATGCACAAAGTACAACACTCGTATGAGCCTTAATGACCCCCTATATGTGGGCCGTTCCGGTACCCTTAAAACGGTGACCTTTTTGGTCTGGGACATTTCAGATTTGGGCCTTTATGACCCGACATCCAATAATGGGCCTTGTCATTTGCTAACGGTATATTAACGATTCGCCACAGCAGTTATCTCTGTATAGGGAGGGTTACACAATAACTGTGTCATTCTAGTAAATATTTTTATTCTTAATTCAATGTTTCATAATAATTAAAAATACCAATCATCACAGCAGAATTTAATATAATCACAAGGTAATAAGAGCATATGAATTTATGAATTAAATAGGTGAACATGAATGAAAAAATCAACAGGTTTAGTATACAGTAGAAACTCGCTATTAAGGCCACTTTTGGGACCGGCAAGAAGTGGCCTTAATTTAAAGTTTGGCCTTAATAGCGAGTTTTGATATAAGCTGTAACAAGTTTAGACGCCAGTTCGGGACCGAAACTCATGGCCGTAATTCGCAATAGCCAGTTGCCCGCATTTTTGAGTTTCGAGTATATAGAATCAAATAGTAAACTGTTCGGGACCGAGAAAATTGGCCGTAATATAAAAATGGCCGTATTATCAAGTTGCCTGCATTGTGAGTTTCTACTGTATATAACAATATTTTTTGTAGTGCATTTTTAAGATGCACATGTTGCATTTGTGTGCAATTTTTAAATATTTATTTTGTACATTGCTCATATGAAGTGCCTCTGTACCTGTATTTCCACATTTAATGTGATGCCACCTGTGACATTTGTCGCATGTTACAGCACGCGAATCCTTGTAGATACGTCTCAAACAAAAGATGCACGGAGGAGCTGGCATTTTCTGGATATGTGATGCCGGTGAGGATGTCCGTTAATTTATATGAAATTGTGATACTTCGCTCTTTTTGTTTGTTTACAAACAAACGTGAAACAATGATAACCAAAGTTATTACATTGACAAACTACAAACATTCCTTTCTGATAAAAGGAATTCTTCGGGAATAGTTAAAAGGAGTCGATCCCTTATTTGACAAACTGAGAACATTAGTTTATAATTAAAGAAATTCTTCGGGGTTAATTAACAGCAATCGGCCACTTAATTGACAAGTGCAAACATTACAAACTTTTAACGATGAAAACACTCCCTTAGAAAGATGGCAACATATTGAAAAAGTGTGAATAACTTTCTTGATTGGGAAGACAACAGTACATGTGGTTCATTAACGTTTCGATGACTTTTAATTAAAAATAATAAATATTCACAATAGTTTTCTCACAATAATCAACATTATTATTCATTATTCATCTGTGGCGAATCGTTATAAAAGTGTGGCGAATCGTTATGTGGCGAATCGTTACTAATTCTTGCTAACATAACCAAGAGGATAATAATAATAATGACATGTATAACGGAAATGACACTTCATATTAGTACACAACCCATAATTGCTATCCAATAAAAGATGGCATATATACTCAAACTCAGTACAATCGACGTACTCTATTACCGACGTATTCCGAATATTTCAACATGCAAATCAACACAGAATGGCTTTGACCTAGATTTCTAAAATTTAGTTGACTTTATGGTAAATTTTTGGTTTAGAGTTTAGTTGTCATTTACAAATTCAAAGTTTATAAGTTGATATTGTAATGCATACACATCATCAAGAAAAGGAAAAAAACGGAGTAAATTTTATAACAATGAATGTAGCTTAGCATATATTTTATTGGCTTGCAATGGATCAAAAAAGAACAATATTTTAATAAATCATAAGGCCCTTAATTAGCTCAAAAGCCGAGTTTTAAAACTTACCTTCCAAAAACGCAGGATGTGGAGGTCAGTGGAAACTTTGCACCATCAGAACCATTCCTTTTAATGACGACTATCTGAGCAAAAAGCATCCTTCATCCTGTGAATGAAGCGGAAATTTCAAGGTAGTAACTGAGTAAAACATTTAGCAAACCTAACATTGTTGAAATCAGCTTGCGCTTCGAAAAAAAGAACAACAACGGACTAAGCCATTAGATCTAGACAACTTTGCATTTCACACACAAAAAAAATATTTGCACGCTTATTTTTTTACTAGAACGATGAAACAATAAATACATAGTTCATTACCAATTTAACTGCTGAAAAAACAAAAAACAAACACAAGATTACCTTTTCTGTATCCTTAAAAATCCTAATTGTCATCGACGCGTACGATACAAACATATAAATGAATGCGCGCCAAAGTGGTAAATACAACAAAGTAGTACAGAACACGAAATAGTCCGAATGCTTTGAGAATCAGGGCTATAATATTAAATGAAGATACAACTTTTTGCGTTGCTTGAATTTCTAAACGCAATTTCTTTAGTGTATGTCTAGAAAACAAACAATGTTTGTGTTAGAAAAACAATTCAACGTTTAGTATTCGCGTAGGAATATGGTGCCTATTTACCCACGTGAAATTCAAATTTTGAGCAATCCTCTGATTTCATTGGCCGATTCGTTTTAACGGAAATTTACCGCTTTGTATTCGAAAAAAACCGTGTGTTTCCGTAAGCCGTCTTTGTTTACGGAAATAAGATTTGTTTACTAATATCATGAACTCGGCAAATGTTTTCTGAGAAATACAGTGAGTAATTTTTAATTCAATATCACTACATTTATTAAATGCAAGCATATTTTAGAACTACGCTTTAATGTAGATATCTTATATTGTTATTGCATCGATCACAGAACCAATTTGGCACAAATACTGGCGCCATTTTTGAAATATAAATAAATTGTAAATATTAATCAACTTGTAACTAAACAAAAATAACTGGCCTGCAGAAAACGAATGTTGTTTGGAACGGAACTGTATGAATGTTTCCTGCATTCGTTTCTACATTCATTCAGACACGGCTGCAACTAACTGGGATACTGTGTAATATCCCAAAGTCTCCGGTTGAACGTTATTTTCATAATAATTGCATTTTCTTTCTTACAGCATCAACTGAAATTTGAGCAAATATAACAATGCCAGCAATTCAAAATAGGAAAACGCCTAGGTAAGTATATCTGTAGACAACTGTTAATGTCTTACCTTGCTACTGCATTTTATTATTTCAAAAGTGTTTCTGAACAGGGTTTGCCATTTATGTAGCCTTGGTGAATATATTTGAACTTTCTTAGATTACCACATTTAGTGGGTTAACAGATCTACCAACTTGTTAGCTGTTTATATAACAATCTTAACCTTACACATTTGTTCAATGATGATTGGTTTTCAGCTAGCACAAAGGTATTCTCAGCTGTCACTAATCAATCAAAGGTGTCATGTTGATAGGATCTTAAGAATGCCTCAAACATTATGTTTGTCTTGATCAGTTAATCAGAGATGAAGATGTCAGATACCCTATGCAGTTAAAAGACTGTAAATACTTTGTTTTCTTGAATTTGAGGCATTTTTTAGTATGCATACAATAGGAAGCACTTAAATTACATTTATTCATAAGACAAGTTATGAGATTGGGGACATGCATGAAGAATAAGCTTAAGAAATTTGTATACCAAGTTCTACATTTTCTTTAGGTATAATGCAATAAATCTTGGTGATTTCCATTATTTACTTATCTCGTATGATTAATGTTAAATGTTTTTACAAAATAATCAATTTTGAAAACAATTTTTCGTTTGTTGTTTGTTTATAATTATTAACTTAAATATTTTTTGTCTTGTTAACAGGTCTTTAGCAAGACTAAGGTCTGCTGATTCCCCAGAGTGGAGATCTGCAAAGGACGTCTTCAAGACACCTAAATCACCATCTCCACACAGAAGAGTGACTAGAAGGTAAGATTTGTTTTCTTGTCAGTATTTTGATAATTGTTAAAAATAACTGCATCATGGATAGTCTCATTTTGGGGCTTTAATATTTTGTCTTACTTTTTATGACAGATGTTAGCAATTCTTAATGAAGCATCCACAGATAAGATATGCAAAATATGTAAATAACAGTGATTGATAAGCATTGTCACTACAATTATATCAATAATATGCTAAATTATTTTACAGGGATCATCTATATTCATTTATTGTTTAGAATAAATTTGTGGAGCGCCTGTAGCATAGTGGTAGAGTCGCTGATTTGTAACTCCTTTGCCTGCTTAGCCTCCCACTAAGTGAGTTCAGGGCGCTGGACATAAGTGGGAAGGTCTTCCAGCTGACTGCAGTGTGCCTATGGTTCTAACCCATACATTTATCTGGGATCTTCCTCCACTTAAACAGCTGGACATCGCTATAATGATCATAATTGATCGCTGCGATATATATAAAAAAAAAACAACGCAAAAACAAACAGCAGAATAAATTAATTTGAGAGTAAGAATTGATGCCACTTGCTATATACTCACTTCTCATTTTTTTCATGAATTCTAATGATTTCGTGAAATCATTTTTAACTATACCCAAACAATCGATATGTGTAATTTTTGCTCACTCTGCTTAGAAATAGACTTTATCTTGAGCTAGGTTTAAATGGACTATCAAAAGAAAGAAAGAAGAATCAATTAAATTGAAAACATGCCAAAGTAGAAAAACATTTAGCATTGTTACATTATTGGTTATATAAATCATTTATTGTGTCTCTGTGGTTTCTTCTTTACGTTTTATAGTATGTATTTCAAAGCACATGGTTTAGCGACTGAAATGGTATACATTTAGATACTGGATTTATTGTGAATGCGAAATGTAGAAATTCAAATAAATTCGTGAGAAAACGTGTTTCTTTTCTAGACATTTGAATTGTTGAAAGTAAATCCACATTTTTATTTAATTGCTATTGTGCTTGAGTTTAGTGCTTGCTTTTTGGTCACAGAGATGCTTAAAGTTAGTAGCAGGATACATAATTCCCAGTTCAACTGGAGATCATTTAAAATGACAAGGTTTCTCCTTAAGTTGACGGAATCATGGCAAAACAATTAAATTCTTTAATTATCATTACAGAGCATACTTTTTTTTATGTATATTGTATTTTCTTTCATAGTTATTGGCTTTTTGAAGAACATTAAGTTCGTCATTTATAGGATGAAAAGGGCATCACAATACACTACTACTTTAATTTAAAATAACTGAAATTATTAGATATGCAGGTAGAGGCACTTATTTGGGACAAAAATAAGTTACCTGATTGTTTAACTGTCTTAACAATGAAGCAGGTGGATTTTACACCATTGTTTTACACCTATATAATGGTAAATATTAATCTGCAAACATTACATATTATTTTAGAATTTGACTCAACAGTTTACATCTCGGCATCTGGTTCAAAATGGCCTAAACAACATTTCTTATGTCAAAGAAGACTTTTCTGATGTTATATTTCTAATGGTGTTTTTTTTTTCTTGAGAAACCCAGCCCGATATACCACAATTAAAAAAATCACTAGCTGAGCAGCTTTTTTATATACATGTAGTTTTGTGAAGTACCGGTAAATCTTCAGTACAGGATTATTCACATGTTGTTTGACAAACTTTGACGCATAATCATTGTTTTGTTTAAGGTTAATATATAATTGCTTAAAATGAGTTGTGATGAAGCAAAGTTTAAAGTGCATGAATTATACCTCTTTAATTTTAAGATAAATTTTGTCTTTCATGTGCTGCTGATCAGTTGGCCTAAATGAAGAGACAGACCAAAATTTACTTAATTACTTTAATTCAGAAGGAATTCCCCTTTAAATAATTGGAAGAAAAGAACTTACAGTGACACTCCTCACAGTGGTTTTATTTCTCTGTGCTGCAGTTACCACTGCTGTTCTGAAAAGCATATTATTATAATGGAGGTTATGCATATGTTTAAAAATATTGCTGTCAAAGTAAGAACATTCTATTAAAAAGTGTTTAAAATGTAAACATTCCTATGGCTAATTTTCTTAATGGCAGTGACTACTGTGATAGGAAAGACACACAAATTCTGACATGGAGATTGCTGTACATTTTATAAGTTAAAAGTTATTGGAAGAAAAGACAAATGATCCATTTTATAGTATACTGGAAACTTGTCATATAGCACTCCTGCAGTTTTTTTTACTATAACTTTTTATCTAAATTTAACAATTTGACCTTTCAGATCATCCATTTACCAGAGGAAACCAGCCAAAACTGACATATCTAAGATGAGACCATCTGGCTCCATTATTGTGTCCCCACCAGGCATGAAGACCCGAGCTCGCAGATCATCAATCTACCAGGCTCGGGGAGCCAGTCTCTTGTCTCCTGAAACCCTGATGAGAGCACGGAGAGCCTCAATGTATGTGTCCTCGAAGCCCAGACCACCTTCTAACGAATTTTCTAAAGTGTTTCATACTCCTTTGAAAACCAAGTCACCAGTCAATATAATTTCAGAGCAGAAGCAAGTCTCTCAGGAAAAGAATGTTTCAAAGAAAACACCGGGGACAACCAAGATAAAATCTCCCCATGTAAAGAAAGTAGTCACACCATTTAAATCTCCTCCAATTCCTACTCTTCGAAAAAGAAAGGTGTCGGAAGTGCTGCAAACTCCATCTGTGGACCAAGAAAATAATGTCAAAAGGGAAACACCAATTTCAAATAAAAGCAAGCTGAAGTCACCTGCGCAAGCAAAGAAATCAACCCCAGCCAAGACAAAGAAGAGTTCCTCTGTCAAGAAAATAAAAACTGATCACTTTGTTACTTCAACACCTGCAAAGTCCCCAGATAATGTCTTTAGCAGCAAATCCATGTATGCGACACCTGGTGAAACTCCAGTCCTTCCAAACAAAGATGAAACTATCCTAAACATGGTTAAAGTTTCAGCTTCCAAGCACAAAAACGCAGTTGTAACGCCTAAACTATCAGGGCTTAAATCGACCAAGAAAACTCCCAAGTCTGAATCCTTACGAAAAACACCTGCACAAAAAAGGAATCAAGCAGTGAAAAAACTGTTATCGGCAGAGAAGATGTCCACACCAAGAAACAAAACTCTGCGGTCTGCAAAAAAAGCATTGAAAAGGAACACAACACCAAAAACAGAAGACTTGGCGAAAGAATTGTCCTTCCAGATGTCACCGGTAGGTGAGAGACAAGCCTTTCAAGTTATTAGGAGCACTAACACTCAGGACATGGCTGAAGACTCTAAGTCAGAATTGCCGAAACCAAGCAAACAGGAAGCCCTAGACTTGACTCCCAAACCTGTTAAATCAGCCATGGTATCTCCAAAACAAGTTGTGGATGAAAATGATACTAGTTTAATGAACAATGAGTCAGTTACAAGTCTTGGAAATGAAACATTTAGTACAGACAGTAGGAGTGCACGGTGTATTATTTTGTGAGGTCCATAAAATTAACAAGATGTGAACCAATGGCAGCTCATACATACAGTCGAACTGAAGCATAAATTTACCTGTAGTGTACATATTGAAATATTCATGGATTTTAGATACATTATTTATTGTCTGTTTTTAATGCAATGCGTATTATCTTGTTGTTCCTCATTTGGAACTGGTCATTTGTGTATAATATTATAATCACAATTTTAGATGTTCGCAGACGCTTGCTCTTCAGATATTGTAGATTAGAAAACAAACATCTGTATCACATGGTGACATAACAGACATGTTCTGTATTGAATCTCATACAGCCCTTCTAATTTGCAGCTATTTGTAACTTGCTCACTCAAGTTCAACTACGCAATGATTTCTTTCAGCAGAAAAAAATCTACACAAGTATTTATATTATTATTGTTCAAATATTCTGTTTTAAGTGTTATTTACATTTTCGATTAATAGATAAAACCGTAAAGTTTCTCTTGTACACCCATATAACACATTTATTAAATATTAATAAAATGTCTCAAATTGTATTGCTTCATGGCATTTATTCACAATCTGTTTATCACATTTTAATTTCAATAGTGTTTAAATAAAAAAAAATATTGGTTTTTAATAAAGAACACCGTCAAACTAAGCAAACACTGCATCAAAAATAGAAGTGAGTTTCGGGTAAAAAGATGCAAACACTTCCATACGGTAATTACAAGATTATACGCGCACAGCATTCCTATAATCTTTATTGCCTTAAATTACTTGTTTCTATCAACGGTGATTAAGAGATCAGGGGATATACAAGCAATAATGCATTTAATAATATACATTTATGATCAATATGCTACTTGAACAAATCAATAACATACATGTACATATTACAACAAGCATATGGGCCTTTATGACCCCCTATTTGTGGGCCGTTCCTGTACCCTTAAAACGTGGGCCTTTTTGGTCCGTCCGGGCCGTTTCAGATTTGGACCTTTGTGACCCGACACCAAAATATTTTGCATATACCACTTATATGTAAATTCTAAATTAATTTTAGGTTAGCTGGCGTAGCTTCAGCATCAATATATACATGGACAAAATGTATTAGCAATACAGTTAGTCAAATGCTATTCATGTGATGATCAATAATGTTTGCATGAAATGGCCAACTAAAATATATACTTACAGAAAACATGTATTTGCATAAAATTCTATGAAACACAATCACATAAACTTACAAAAATAAGAATCGACCAATATTTGCACTAAACACAGAAATGCAAACTGCAATATATACTCACAAAACTAAGCATGGTTATATTTGCATAAAACACTGAAACGGCTAACTGCACTATCCACTTAAAAATAAGCACATGGGTCTCGAATATTGCATGAAAATATATGAAAAGTGAGATTTGATTAAAAGAAAATTCTTAATATGTGTCATTTGAAAACATACCTCGGTGGTCATTATCTGAAAACGTTTTAGTTCCAAACTGAAAACGATTTACCTCCACCGCTGGTCATTTAAAAGGGGTTTTACTGGTTTTTAAAAGTTCCCCGAGAGAAGGATAAGAAAGGTATAAGGTCATTTGAATACATTTATCAGATCCCATTATAACGTTTTATATTCCCATGGTCATTTGAAAATGCAAGTACTTGGAGAGGCGACATTAAATTTAACATAAACATGTATATATTATTTATTTTTCTATCGGGGTGGGGTCGTGTTTGTGCATTTCAATAATGGGTTGGATAACATATTGTTCCTAGATAAACATACTGGTGTCACACCATCGCGATACTTAATGACGGTTAGCCGAACTTTTTGGGGCGGTGGCTCACGCTCTGTTGCCCTGTGGAGCTCATACAACTATATGACGGCATTAACAAACATATTCGTAAATGAACTGTGTAAATTAGCTAAATAACTCGTGCTCTTAGTGAGGTGTTACTGTTTCAAGCGTTTTTACAGATTTGAGTGTTAAAGACTCATTTTGAATTCAGAATCGAATTACTTGCTCTCTTTTACCTTCATAAGCATGTATTTTTTTCTTACAAGTATTTAAACGGTGCGTACTCATAGAGCTGTTAAACCCAACTGCATGCCAGTTTGTGAATATGTTGTTGGCGAATGCAAAATCGAGCTTATTACGTATACCATAGGTCCATTCTTGCGTACATGAACTTTCAAAGTTCAAAGTAAGAAACTTGTCTTCTGTTTTTGATAACAGTTCCTGTCAGTATATACAGTGCATAATGTGTTTGCTCAGTTCATCCTATCAGTATAAGAAGCGCTTTCTAGGCCAGGCGTCACCATAACACATTTCACGCGGCAGACATCCACCATGTTTACTGGTGTTCTTATCTGTGCACTTCTTGGCAAGACGTTGGCCCTAACAACCGTCGAGTTACTCGAAACAGACTTTACGACTTTCGTTGGCTACCTAAAAACTACAGGGCTTCCTGCCACACTGAACTCTGGCAACTTTACGATTTTTGTCCCAACAAACGCTGCCTTCACCGCCTTACCGCCGACGACTGTACAACAGCTGAATAACGTAACGTACCTAACGCTCCTGTTGTCTTACCATGTGGCTCCGGGTCGGCTCCTCATCTCTTCTGGCCAGGACGAAGGATCCATTCAGATGCTTGACGGCAGTTTTACCCGATTTAACGTATACTCGCACAACCACATCAGTAACGATGCAAGGCTGCATCATTTCAGAGTTCGACACTGTTGCCTTCTAATGGTGTTATCCACGTTCTTGACGCCGTCATGACGCGACCCGTTGGACTAATCGCGGATTATGTGACAGGAAACCACGAGCTCAGCACATTTCCTTGGACTCGTGCACCAGGCTGGTCTCTACCGTCTCTTAGAAATGGGACCATTGACCCTTTTCGCTTCCAAATAACGTCGCATTTTCCCGTGTGCCGCAAGATCAACTCAACCAGATCACCAATAACCCAGCAGCCTTGGATAGGCAACTGATTCAGTACCACATGGTCAGCTCAACGGAGTATTTTGTCGGACTGTACAAGCAGGAACGCCTCGTCACCATGCAAGGAGGTCAGCTGACTGTCCACTTCACACACCACGGCGAAGACGTCAAGGTGAACAACGCTTTGGTGCTTGCCGCCGACGCCAGCGTCGCAAATGGCGTCGTGCATGTGATTGACCACGTGCTTATACAGTAGGGAAACAGGTTACAAAAGCATAGCTTCTCTCCAGACATTTATAGCTGCGAAAGAAGTTTGAAATTCAGATATTTGTTGAATGTGTATATCACCAAATTTAATGACATGTAATCTGAAAATGTTTCTTATAAATAAACAGAGCACATAACTTTCCTAACAATGGAATTAGGTAAATGTTTAGAATTATGTTACTTTATATCCATTCTCAAGTATATACCGTCACAAGAACGGTATCAGAAGAGTAATCGTTTTAAATCTTACAAGGGTAATATCGACGTTAAAACGTCTATTCAACAATCTGAAATATAACCACAGGTGATATCAGTTCTACTAGCTCAAAGTGAAACGAACTCGTTGCTTTATTTTTAATTTCAGATAAATCTACCACAGCCAACCTAAACGTTTTTATACGTCTAATTGATTTTTTTCATAATTGTAACTTTTTAAATTCCAAAGTAACTTTTCTTAACATGTCTGTATGTGAAAAGATATTTTACATAGAATAGCTATTTCTATAATAGGCCCTAGACACAATTATTGGATGCATTGTAAATTGTAAAACATAAATTATTTATCAGAATTTGGAATTTGGGCATACTTTTTTGTACAATCCCATACATTAGTCATTAATAAATACGATTCTGAACACTAACTGAATTGTTAGAAAGAAATAATCGCGAAAAATAAACACACACACTATGAATGTGTATTATTTCCTGTTGAAGT
The DNA here is from genome assembly GCA_007844125.1 of Sinonovacula constricta. Lineage (NCBI taxonomy): Eukaryota > Metazoa > Mollusca > Bivalvia > Cardiida > Solecurtidae > Sinonovacula > Sinonovacula constricta. The sequence continues at coordinate 28,318,694 of CM017569.1, read as the reverse complement.
AAACAAACGATTGTGGCCTCTGCTTAAAATATATATTGACGTCAGAGCGGATTACGCTGATGACGATATAACGTGATCTCAAAAGTAAGTGGTACGTGTTTTTCTAAGCTTATAAATAGCTATCATCTGCAGCGTGGCTCAGATAGGAATTACCTGCTCACAATAACTAGTGGTGATTTATGCTTGACTATTCACACAGATCTGGCACATCAATGAACAGCATTTTGCAGGACCCTTTCCTTCAATGACATTTGATGTTTTGAAAAGAAAAATGGTTCCAAACTGGATACCACGTTTAAATGATAATTTTAAACATAAACTCGGTCTGAAATAAAGTTTAAAATATAACAAATAACGTGCAAGTTCATTTACGATTAACTTTTCTTGATGTTTTATGGACAAAAGGAAAGTTATCTTAAAACAGTACATAATCAATTCGGTACACACATTTGAATGCATTTGTTTTTAGATTATCTGAGATATCAACAGCCTTTCGAATAAACTGTATGCAGGTACGTTAGTCCGCAATGCCCTGACACGCCCCCACCCCTCACCCCTCCTCACATAATAACTTTATTGTTAAACATAGGTAAGGAAGCTTGACAACTATTGTTACTTTTATAAATCATTAAAAACATTATATTTTACAAAAGTGAACATGAATCGTATATTTCACTTTGCATACAGTATACTATGGTGAAATCATTTATACTAAAGCAGCTTGTATCATCAAATATAGATTAATAAGACGATTAACAACAAGACTGAATATATTTTCTCGTAGATACGTGTTGTTTAAAGCAAATCTCGTACTTGGCTTATACTAATAAGTCATAGATTATTCACAAGTGAAAAGGGACGACTTTAATAGGACAATTTACGAAAATTTATGTCTTATTCTGTTTCATTTTAAATTACTTTAAGTGGGTTTTCTGTACAGAGTTTTTTTCCACAATACTGTATAGAACCACAAGAATATTTAAGAAGTAAAAACTAACTTCATGTTTACATGTATTCCTCTTATCAATTAGTAGGACAATGTTCCTAATACCGAGTCTTCTTAAAATCACATGGACATCGACATATTCTTTTGTTGTTTTCATTCTCACCCGGTCTCAAACCTACATCATGCGGATTCTTAGTTTTCTAAGCTAACCAACAAGTCGCGGCGATCACGTTATCCTACTAATGAAGAGTATGTACTTAAACATCATCACAACGGCCAGCGTATCTCTCTCCCTCAAACAATGCCTGCAAAACTTCAATTTGTTGCGGCTTCAAATTTAAATATTCCAGTTTTAATTTACCCAGCGCAACAAACACACGGATGTCAAACGATGCCATTGTTTATGTTTTGTGCGAACTACATATTCTTCTTCTTCCGACTTTCGGCGAACAAAACGATCGTGATTGGCGACGCAAATGGAATGCTTACCGAAATTTGCACATGGGAAAAGTCTGCTTTTCGGACCTTAGCTGATAAAATAAGGGTCCTAATTCGGTAAAAGGCGTTCTTTATTTTTTGTGTTTATTTTTGTGTGTCTGTATCTTTCGACATAACTTAGAAAAATACTATATGAACAATAATTATTTGTGTAATGCGAGGCTGCTGCACATGAGCATTTTGTGCTTTTACACTTCAGTTTTATAGTTAATATAATAATGTTGCAACTTTTTTTCTACATATACATGTAACATCTTTAAAAACCTATTTCTCGAGATTTACAGAATACTGACAACTTTTGAATAAAAACCATTAATTATTAAAACATGTCTGTTCTCCTCTTCCACTTTTGCGTCGCCTTCGTTGCTTCGCATCATCGACTTTTCCTGTTTCAGTAAGTATCATTGCATCAGATACATCCGAGGGAGGATTGTCCCGAGGTCGGTATTACTCGAGGAGTTCCGATTGGGAAAGCGATACAAAATCGGAATACCTCGGCTATTTGACCAATCGGAACACCTCGGATAATTCACTCATCTCTCGGATGTCAAACTCCGCACAGGGTTTACGACATCGCTACGCTCGCTTAAAACCACTGCCATCATACTCGTGGTAGTAATTCACAGATAGCTATCATCTGAGCCACAGAGACTGCGACATCGATTGTTTGTTCGCTTTATGGAGTAACCCGTTATACTTTGTGAATTTCTCAACAGCATCATGATTGTTACATTAACCGTGTAACACTGAATTCGCTACGCCGCTTGATTACGATGTATGATAAATACATTTTTTTTCTTTATCCTTAGAATTTGTGTTTTCATCCATTATTGGTCGTTTTTCTAACATACACATTCATTCCGATTGTCATTACTGAACAAAAATTAAAAGTAAAAAAATCAAATCCTTCCAGATCTGGAAGGATTTCTGTGTGGTAGCAGAGATTCTTCTTACTGAAAGGGGGAGATCACTGCGTTGGAGATTGCTCGGATGTATGTCAATCGGAACTCCTCGGGTAATTCCGTCCTCGGGACAATCATCCCTCGGATGTATCTGTTGCAATGATACTCACTGAAATCACGATCGTTTTGTTCGCCGGAAGTCGGAAGAAGAAAATGCCTTAATAGTTCGCACAAAACATGAATAATGGCGTCGATTGACAGCTGCGTGTCTGCTGCACTAGGTAAATTACTGGGATTACCTCGGCCATTTCCTAAATGGGACTTCTTTTGTGACAGACATCAAAACAAAGATGACAGCTCGGATGACAGCTCACTTAAGTAGGATGCCTGTAAAACTTCACTTTGTGGCTGCTTCAAATTTAAATCATCCAAATTTACCCATCGCAGCAAAGACACAGCTGTCAAACGACCCCATAGATAGTTTCCATGTGATGTCATAGGCACTGATAAGACAGTTTAAGGTAGCCATCTTTGACGGCAGAAGCTAATGCAGGCCAAAATCTGGAAATATGTGCTGTATTAAACTCACCACTGTGCTGTTATTTTTCAGTCTATTTACTGAATTTTATATTAAATTTAACTGATTTTTATGAAGTATTTTAAATATTAAAACTATTTGTTAATAGTTTTAAAGGTAAAAAAATACAACCAAAAAGTTAGACTATCCATTTTATTTAAGGATGAGCCAATGATTTAATTTATTTCTGTTTATTATTTCTTTGTGCATTGACCAATTTAAAAAAAAAATATTGCATTCAAAAATATGAATCTCAAGAGCTTTCCAATGGTGTATTGCTTTTAATATCCTGCCATGATTTTACCTGCAAATTATTGTACCGTACGGGGAGAGATGTCTCTAAGTTATTGAACTTGTATCTCAACCCGTTTGCCTATATTTAGTTGTAACTCATACCATGGTTTGTAAAAACATGTATATACTTGGCAATAAAATAAGTTTAAACAAACAATTCATCTGAAAATCCCTTGAAGTTGCCATCAAAGATGGCTGCCAAGATAAGAGATCTTCACTGATGTGGAAACTATCTATTGTTTATGTTTTGTGCGAACTACCTTTTAAGCATATTCTTCCGACTTCCGGCGAACAAAACGATCTTGATTTCTTAAAGTATCATTGCACCAGATACATCCGAAGGATGATTGTCCCGAGGACGGAATTACCCCAGGAGTTCGGATTGCTATTTGGCTGATTCTACGTAAGAGGTTGATATTTAAACGTACAAGATGTTTAAAAATTAACATGAGAAATATAATATAAAAATGGTTTTAAAATGAATAAACACCATCAACGCTTCAGAAAAATGACTATCTGTGACCCTTACGAAGTACGAATTGAAGAAAAGAAGTGGTGACAACAACAAAAAACAGATACGTTTCTACGTACTGGATTTCATCTTTGACAACCCTAACCTAATAAGCATATGATATTAACACGAACGGTGCATAACATTATTGTCCAAACCTGGTTAAATCAAAATGGTTTAACAACCACTGTATATTTTTCCTCCTTAAAAACCTAAATGGCTTCTCCTATCGACGTATTGTTTTATCAAATTCGCAATTTCAGCGGCATCAGAATGCCTTTTACAAAGTATGTCTATATTGAAGTATTTAGAAACAAATAACACTAACTGAGCATGTGACTGTGATTTATTTTTCATGTAATAAACACACTGTATAGTTGCCAATCCATATGAACGCAAGAAATCCATTACAAATATAACACGCAAATGGTAACGTATCTGGTTGCAAAAGAATAATAAATGATGACTCCTGGATGTAGGTTTAAGTCAATAAATTATTATTGGAGTATTTTTTTTTATCAAAGTTTAGTTGATATTCACTTCCTTTAAGGTCTTTAAACACAAAAAAAATGTCCAGTCAGTGCACATACATTTTAAATGTAAATTCTAATGACGTACTAACAGTATATAACTCATTTTAAAGCTACCATCGCAGTATTATAGCATAATTAAGCAACTCCTACAAGTCGCAAAAGGTTTACTTCAATGTAATATTTAACTAGATTTAACGTAAGATTTAACACGCATACACACATTGTATTCATAATGTAAGGATCAGTAACGTATCTGGCCCTTTTCCGATGCACACTCAACAGCTTCGATGGCCACTTCGCTGATTTTAAAGGATCGCTGGGACCTTCCTAAAGGTAGGGGCCTCTCAATTGAGCAAACAATAGTGTCTCCAGGACACCACATCACATCTTCAGGCTTTGGCCATTTATATGTCATTCCTGATTTTGTCTCCGACTCCTCCATGCAGCTGAGATGGACCTCGCCGTCCCTGTGCCCCAGAACCTAAGCCACGTAGCGCCGACTTCGTACCTCGCTACAACGAATGTGTCGACTGGAAATGCTGATAGCAAATCTGTTAAAACAACAGGTAGGTTTTGGTGTTAAAAAATCATATTGTTATTAAAATGAACGGTATTTATATGGCAAAATTTATATTTGGAGGCAGCATTTAGTTAAATAATCATATAACGTGCTTAAACATTAAAGTAACTATTTACAGTTTAATAATCATATGATTATATTGAACTACATGTATTTATTGATGGTGCAAATACCTTTTAACTAAAATCCATTTCATACAAAATAGCCTCACCTAGAGTCGATCCGCTTTTGACAGCCTCTTGGCAGATAACCGTGCGTCGTTCCCATCCATCTGTACATAGTGTGCCCTCAAGACATTTGTCACAGTAGCAGGATACTGTTTCCAGGCAGACTTCTGTCAAAGACACTGGAACCACAGCGTGTGCCTTGAAAGAGCCGTGAACTGGTGACGTTTTCCGTTCTTTTAATAGACTCTCAGCCTTTGAGTATTCATCACTTGGAAGCATTTTGGCGTAACTGTGACCATGCGCAGAAGTCTGAGGCGTCTTGGATGGTCACTTTGCCTTGTCTTACAGCCTCGGACGCCTGTCGCTTGGCCACACCAGCAATGCCGCCACATGGTCCCTTTCCGTGTCCCGCTTCAAAATAGTTCCAAGCAGCTGGTAACCCAAACAGTTGCTTGTGTCGGCAAAGAGTATCGAAAATTGATCGATTCCGATACTGGGACTCAAACGAAATTTCTGTTACGTTGATGTCTTTTAATTTTGCATTAAATTCAATTTCGTTAAGTGTGCGGCCTACTATTTCTGGATTCGGGCTCATGGCAACATTGTGTTTTCTCAAACATTTCAGTGTTAATGCCATATTCTGGTGTACTTTGCAAAGACATGTTCTTCTTGCAATAAGTGATTTCAAACGTACGTGACGGGGACGGCGCTTACTAAATTGCACAAGGCTGCATTTCAATCCCGTATTTTTGCACAGAAACTTCTCGTGTAAACAGCTAAGGTAGTCATTGAGTATACGCGTTTGCTTGAGTTCACCATAGCTTTTTGTCGCATCGTTCTTTCCTGGCATAATGCGGCTAATGTCATCGCGTCCAAAAAACAATGCTAACTTTTGTTTCATTTCAATCACTCCTTTCCTGTGTTTCTCAAAATTGACTATTTTCACAGTTTTGTCATCACCAAGCGCTTTCAAACTCAGCCCTGTAGCTTTCTTCAATGCTGCTTGGCACCTAAATTTCTTCACAAGTTTTCCTGCAAAAACTTTTGTAATCAGTGATCTCTTCATCCTCTGGTTCTTCGCTACACTATCTTTGATCTCGCTTGTTAAAACGCTTCCGAGTTGCAACTTTTTTACAACTGATTTCGGTAATTTCCTTGGACTAACTCCATCATTTCTGAGTTCATTGAGCATCTTTGACCGAGGCGTCATCACTATTGCTTGATTTGGTTTCTCGCTTGTAATTGACTTCTTTTTCAGCAATCTTTCAAGGCGTTCTTCAAACTTTCTGTAATTTTGTTTTGATTTGAATACCCTTTTCTCCAAAAACTGTATCTTGTAAAACGCTTTACGCAGGGCTTTTGATCTTCTTGGGTTACTTTTCTTGATACTAGAATGAAGCCTTGATGCCATTCTCGGATAATGACTGGTTGACTGTATTCTTGGGGGCGTCGCTGATGTTCCGGGAACAGGTTCGTCATTGTCTTCATGTAATTTTCTATTTACATCATTCGCTTTAACTTTTTTTCAATTCTCTTGTCTCCTCTTCCTTTCTGTCTATATTTTGCGCATTGTTCATTTCTCGTTTTCGTAACAGTTCGGATGGTGTCATTTCAACTGTTTTCTTTCTATACTTTTTTTGACGCACACTCTCTTTCTTTAAATAACCAGCCTCAAGCTTCTTTCTTTCTCTATACGCTCTTTGTATTTCGGCTCTAGATTTAGCCATTGTCTACAAAATACGTATATACGATATATTTGTGTTATAAATTTGATGTAAATGATCACATTTTTGGTTTATATTAATAATAAAACTAACAAAGGCTCCGTTAAAAAAAATATGTTTGTAAAGCAAGATACGTTACTGAAACGAACAAGATACGTTACCTGACTTTAAATCAACCCTGCTGATTTAAATCATGCTCAATCTTAACACAAATCATATATGCATACACAATATGAATAACTTTATATTAAATATGGGAAATATCTATAAAAATACAATAAAATTCATAAATGCAAAATCTGAAGTTATACTTTGTTACCCTTAGCGTGATTTCTGTTCACATGTAAACACAGCTTAAAACATGGATTCCAATCGCAGAAAAAAAGTTTAGAATGTGACTACGTCATATTCCGAGACTTCCAGGGCGATATGACGTAGAACTACACTATCTTTGATCTCGCTTGTTAAAACGCTTCCGAGTTGCAACTTTTTTACAACTGATTTCGGTAATTTCCTTGGACTAACTCGATCATTTCTGAGTTCATTGAGCATCTTTGACCGAGGTGTCATCACTATTGCTTGATTTGGTTTCTCGCTTGTAATTGACTTCTTTTTCAGCAATCTTTCAAGGCGTTCTTCAAACTTTCTGCAATTTTGTTTTGATTTGAAAACCCTTTTCTCCAAAAAACTGTATCTTGTAAAACGCTTTACGCAGGGCTTTTGATCTTCTTGGGTTACTTTTCTTGATACTAGAATGAAGCCTTGATGCCATTCTCGGATAATAACTGGTTGACTGTATTCTTGGGGGCGTCGCTGATGTTCCGGGAACAGGTTCGTCATTGTCTTCATGTAATTTTCTATTTACATCATTCGCTTTAACTTTTTTTCAATTCTCTTGTCTCCTCTTCCTTTCTGTCTATATTTTGCGCATTGTTCATTTCTCGTTTTCGTAACAGTTCGGATGGTGTCATTTCAACTGTTTTCTTTCTATACTTTTTTTGACGCACACTCTCTTTCTTTAAATAACCAGCCTCAAGCTTCTTTCTTTCTCTATACGCTCTTTGTATTTCGGCTCTAGATTTAGCCATTGTCTACAAAATACGTATATACGATATATTTGTGTTATAAATTTGATGTAAATGATCACATTTTTGGTTTATATTAATAATAAAACTAACAAAGGCTCCGTTAAAAAAAATATGTTTGTAAAGCAAGATACGTTACTGAAACGAACAAGATACGTTACCTGACTTTAAATCAACCCTGCTGATTTAAATCATGCTTAACCTTAACACAAATCATATATGCATACACAATATGAATAACTTTATATTAAATATGGGAAATATTTATAAAAAATATAATAAAATTCATAAATGCAAAATCTGAAGTTATACTCAGTTACCCTAAGCGTGATTTCTGTTCACATGTAAACACAGCTTAAAACATGGATTCCAATCGCAGAAAAAAGTTTAGAATGTGACTACGTCATATTCCGAGACTTCCAGGGCGATATGACGTAGAAAATGTATTACATCATCTATTATTGATTACTTATTTATTGTATCGTAACGTATCTGGTTTTAAAAAATATTAATGACTATAATTGTTAATACACATCTTAACTCACGTTTGTTTAAACAAAATTAAACCTATACAAATCGTCCTTATTCAATTGTTTTTCGCCATCGGTAGTATTAAACTTAAGATAATGGCAATGATAGGAGTATCTTGTTTTCTATTTTTAAAGTTACACTTACTTTACGGCCAGAACTTAGCCGTACTTTGAAAATGTGCGTTATTTAAGAGATTTATTTAGTATGTTTTATGCATAAATATATATTAACGATGTTAGTTTGTATTATTAACTGAAACTAATGGTTTAGATAATGTTACAAACTGGCATTCTCCGTATGGTAACGTATCTGGTCACAATTTTGCGACAATCTATAAGAAAAGAAAATTTTTGCAACTCAGATTTTGACTTTAGAGTTTGTTTTAATCAATAAAGACAAGTGCAAAGACAAACGACAAATACATTTTTCGTTAATTTATTTTATTCATCATAGTAAAGATACATAGTAAAATAGCAACACCTGTCATGCGACATCCCCATTGCTACAATTAGGGACACTTTTGTTAACAGAATAAACCATATATTAATGTTTTTATCCATAAAACGTTATTTATAAATGAAAAAGTATATATGTAACAGGGCACGTTAATATGACTTTATTGCAACATAGTAACAATGAAAAAAATGCATGCGACATCAAAACACCTTATTTGACACCATTATCGTACGTAGAATCAGCCATTTGACTCAATAACTTCTCCTGTAATTCCGTCCTCGGGACAATCATCCCTCGGATGTATCGTAACTTTAACTTTCAGAAATAGACATGGGATGGGTTGGGGTATTTTCTGCAAGAGTGAGAGAGAGAGAGAGAGAGAGAGAGAGAGAGAGAGAGAGAACGCGGGAATTTCACCTACGGCACGCTGTCCTGACATGACATCAAATGACAATATATTTTAACTTCGCTTTTCTATAGCTGTAAATTATGTCATTGATTGACTCTCTCTCAACCATTCTCCGCTCTTTTATAGTTTTTTTCAATAAAAATTGCTATACACGCGACATAATCACATTTAACAACGTGTTGCGTGAACAAACGTTGTATCGAGGTCGACCGACACTAGTAAGTCTATTTCTAAATGTAAAAAGCCGAGGTGTTCTGAATGCCAAATCCGTTGGTTGATTGAGGAAAAATGGCGGCCGCTTGTAACGCTGCTGGTGGTGAGAGAATTGTTGTTTATTTACCAAGCTAGTCACTCATCAACATAGCAATTTTATTTAACCTGTCAGCTCTTTTATATGAAAGTGAAGAATCTTTTTAATTTGTAATCAGAAATTCCAGGCAGCCCACAGGGAAATTATCTATTTTAACAATTTTCATGTTTGGAGAGGCACAGTTTTCTCATGGGCCTCCCATATCCTTGAACAACTCTAGTAGAATAAGCGGCCTACTTTCGGTTATGTCTTGTATCCGCTCGTATTTTGATCGCACCTTCTGACTGGTGTGTGTTTATCAGAAATAACCTGCCGATGGAATATTTAAGTCTTTAAAATCAACGTAGCATCTGAGTCATCTTATGCAATACGGCTCTAGTGTAAACTAAGCAAATTGCTAAAAACCTTTTCACATTTTTCAATAACCACAAAATGGTTTGAACCTCCTGCTAGAGACTTGGGTGCCAACTAAGTTTTCTGAGCACAGCGCTCGATAGAGAACATTTATGAGAATTTCAGAGCTCATCCTAACAATGGTGGAAAACTTACCACTTAATTTTGTCATGGGTGGCAAACTTTTTAACTCCCATGCAAATAGGGTAATTCTATGAGTTGTTGTCCGGTGTCTCGGTCTCATATTTCTGCCGTGACGAAATTACTCACACGCCCCAATGCGCATGCGCAAAATTTTCATAGAAATATGAGCCCGTATATAGATGGTCCAAGATTTCCTACCGGGCACACATTTCCATCTTAAGTAAATGTGAAATATTCTAGGTATACATGTTTTTCATAAAGATAGAACGTTTGGTACAAAAGAAACGTCAAACCTTGTATAGACGGACTTAAATTTTCACCCAGGCACACATTTCCATCTTAAGTAAAAGTGTAATATTTATGTATATAAATATGGTAGATAGAAAAAAATTGGTCTGATAGAAACATCAGCCCGTGTATATATGGGCTTATATTTCCACCCAGGCACACATTTCTATCTTAAGTAAAAGTGAAATATTTATGTATATGGTAGAGGGAGAAAGATTGGTCTGATATAAACATCAACCCATGTATATAATCATGGGCTTATATTTCCACCAAGGCACACATTTCTATCTTAAGTAAAAGTGAAATATTTATGTATATATGTATATGGTAGAGAGAAAAATTGATCTGATAGAAACATCAACCCGTGTATATAATTATGGGCTTATATTTCCACCCAGGCACACATTTCTATCTTAAGTAAAAGTGAAATATTTATGTATATGGTAGAGAGAGAAAGATTGGTCTGATAGAAACATCAGCCCGTGTATATATGGGCTTATATTTCCACCCAGGCACACATTTCTATCTTAAGTAAAAGTGAAATATTTATGTATCTATGTATATGGTAGATAGAGAAAGATTGGTCTGATAGAAACTCCAGCCCATGTATGTATGGGCTTATAATTCCTCCCGGGCACATGTTCCCATATTAAGTAACACTTTTTACACCAGTATGCAATGGTATGAAATTTAGGCACGCGTAGTTTAAAATAGCAATCTGACGCATGCGCACACTAGACAGAGAAATGTAAGCACGGAAGAAACATCAGACCGTGACACCGGTATCACAGTTAGATATTTCTACCATGCTTAATTTTCTTACACACCCCAATGAGCATGCACAAAATTTGGATAGAAACATGAGTCTGTATATAGATGGCCCAGAGATTTTATTCTGGGCTTATATTTCCCTGTGTAGTATAAGCGTAATAACTATATATGCATATACATGCTTTTGATTATACTTTATAAACATATCTATCTAAACATACAGTCATGCATGCGTGCAAGCACACTTAATACACACACATACACATTCATTATTTATTTTAATTATTACATTGTTATTTTTAAAACTTCCAATAATATCCTGTGTATATGTTACAGATAGAAATATTGGCCAGATAGAAACATCAGCCTGTTTATAGATGGGCTTAGATTTTCAATTGGGCACACATTTCTATCCTTAGTAAACGAGTAATATCCTGTGTACTCTACATATGTTACAGACAGAAATATTGGTCTCAAAGAAACATAAGGCCGTGGATAGATGGGCTTGTATTTTCACCCAGGCACTCATTTCCATCTTTAGTAAACTTGTAATATTCTATGTATACATGTATATGGTAGAGATAGGAAGATTGGCTTGATAGAAACATCAGAATATGTATAATGTCAAATTTATTTTGAAAAGGCAATGTTTATTCATTCCACCAGCCGCAATAGCTCAGTTGGTAGAGCGTCGGCTTGCGGATCGGGAGGTCACGGGTTCAAACCCCGGCTGGGACAAACTAAAGACTTTAAAGTTGGTAGTAGTGGCTTCCCTCCTAACACTCGGGGCTAAGGGGACAATATTACACCTGATTTGTCAGTGTCAGTATAATGGACTGGCCAGGTTCACTCCCAGGGCACGTCATAAATGCCCCTGTGCTATAATGATAGAAATGTCGCTGCACAGTATCGGCAAAAATCCCGGCAAATCCCATCCCAATGTTTATTCATTCCTAATTGGGAGGCATCATTTGTATAAATATACCCAACGATGTTGGTTAATTAACAGATGATTCACTGCTGGCCAGCCCTCTTTTCTCCAATTGCAAACAAGGATTGATATCATCAGACCAATGGAAATATACTGACAATGTTTCAGTACCTTAAATATGGTGTTTTAAGTCTCAAAATATTAATCATGAAACATGTTTTCTCCAAGTGGGAAAAAAAAGAAATTTCAGCACACATAGTTAAAAACAGCACACCGGCGCATGTACGCAACAGATAAGCATTGTAGAAATATCAGTCCATGACACCTGTGTGAAGACAATGTGGATGTGGTGTCATGCTAATCGTTCATGGGTGTTATACACAGTGCAAGCAGCACTATATATGCACTATATATGCTCCAAGTGGACACCATTTCCAGATAACTGAAATACTGTTGGTGGGACTATGAAGCAACATATGAAACCCTGATCATGTGGTTCCGTGTGTCAACTTTTTATGCCAAACTGTGACCAAACTGTGTTTGCTTTAAAGCTACCTGGACACGTTTAAACATATATACATTATGTTAAAAGACACCTAGTCCTGCCAACATATATTTTTTTTGCTTTACAATTGAGCCATGTGCACTGTTTATGATTAATTTGTACAGATGGTAGATAACATATGCTCAAGTGCATTTTGAAATTGTTCTATATTGATTGAGTTTCTAATAACCTAAAATGATTTTCTTTTCCGAAAGTCAACAAAATTGTTTGAAGATCACATATAGACAAGTAATCCAGCATAATTATGTTGTGAAAAATCAGTGTTTATATGGTTACTAATAACACAGTCACACCAAATAATAGTGACCTGAACTATAAATTGTGAACATAATAAATAACAATGTGTATCTCAAGTAGTCTTTGCCCTTATTTTTAATAAGTGTCAACAGGGACAATGTGATAGTCTTCATCATAACCCACATGCCCAAACTACAGGGTAAGTTATTTCGATTTTGGGCAATTAGAAATTCCTAGACACCAGCCCAAACATGCTGTGGTTCAGAGTGCCTAAATAGTTCAGAACTAGATCTTTACTTTTGGCTTGTGGCTTGTCATACACAGACATATGTCTGGGTCTTTCTCATCCAATAATTAGCTATTTGTCACAGTTATGACCATAATTGAAAACGTACAAACAAAACAAAACAAAAAAGTATTTTTTAAATCTTTATGTACTTAATTTGATGTTTAGATGATGAGCAGTTGACAACCAGTGAGCTGAGCAGTGATTTGTTAGAAGCGCAGATTGTTGCCCAAGCTATTACAGAGCTCCAAGAGATTCAAGCTCCAAGGACACAGGTTTGTTAAATTATAATAATAGTGTAGTAGTTGTTTGTTTTTTTACAGGCCTTTATATGTCGCTGCCATTCAGAGTATGGTAAAGAAGCTATAAGACTTAGCCCTGTCTGTACTTGCATGCCTGTGTCCATCTGTTTATTTTTGTTAAGAAACCTCGGAGAACACAATATTTTGTGTGTTTTTTGTGTGTTCGTAATATATAATTGGTTTGGTCAGGTTGACATCAAAATACAGGTCAAATTAAATTTCGGTTACAGTTACTAGCACTGGCAAAGTTATGACCTTCTTAGTTATTTTGTGGCCATTTAATACAATCAATTGGTGGGGGCACTCATGTATTGCGGACAAATTTCTAGCTAGCTTTGTACAGAGCCATCACTTCTAAGATAAAGTCCCAGTAGGTGTGAATTTTTTCATAAAGGTTTTTTCCAGCAGTACCGCTTGTTTAAGGAAATACTGAAACAATCTGGTGATATATGACATTTTCTTATTCATATGTCTAGTTGTTCTGATGGGTGTTTTATTGACATGTACTCAAGACAATTCATGGAGTTCTTGATATAAAATTAACAAGTTTCTTGTTTGCAGGCTTCAACAGGAACTGAGACAACCACTGTAGAGGCAGGGACGACTATTGATGGCGATGTCACCAGTCAGGAGGATCCTCTTACACACATCATCTACTATATTGAGAACGGAACTATAGCAAGGTAGTAGGCAAGGAGTGGCTTCTGTTAGAGTAGTGTTTCTCATTAAACTTTATAATCTACCAGCATTTGATCATCTTGGAATAAAAAAAGAAGAAAAAAAAACAACGGACCTGGTAGCGCAACAGGTAGTGTAGGCTCTAAGTACAGGAGGCCCCTGGTTCGATCTCAGGCCGTGACACACCAAAGTCCTTTAAAATGGTAGTGGTATAGCTCCCTTGCTAACGATCAAGCAAATATAAGGGTAGTTCCTAGATTGGTTGGCCCCCGTGTCAGGATAATATGACTGTGTGTGGTATTATGCCAGGTGTTCATGGCATGCTATACACATTGTAGGCAGCACTATATCTGTTTCAAGTGGATACCATCTCCAAATAACTAAAATACTGTTGTTGGGAGGATAAACCCAATAAACAAACAAACCATAGTAAATAAGGCTTTTACTTATCCCCTTTTTTTTCTTGTTATTACTCTGGTATGTTCCTAGTACATTGTACCAACATATTTACCCATCCCTCATTCAATTAAAAGCTAACAGTAAGATGTTTCTCCTTTAACAAGCAACAATGTATTAAAATGTTTTGTTACATGTATCATTTCATTGTGGCTTTTTTGTCTGTTTTATTAATGTTGAATAAGTTTTGTATGTCATTTCTATAAGGTCTGCAGGTGTGCAGTTGTTTTCATCTTATCTTAACAATGTACACAATTGGTCAAACCTGCTGTTGTAGTTATGTGTTTTCGTTAGAATGAGATTTTAAATAAGAGTTGGAGGTTTTCTATTAACCACACCCAGCACCATCCAACAAACACTTACCAAAAAAGTAACATTTTCTTTCCTTTGTAGGTTGTATATAAGTTTATAAGTTGGTAAAATATAGGAAGATAATTGCAATAAAAATCTAATTTCAAGCTACAGCCTTAGCACTGCTTTAGTAATTAAAACATAATTTCTAATGCCCAACTCTGTGACTCTTGTAAGTTGTTTTTTTTTTTGATAATATTTTGCTGCATGTATTGTCTGTTTTTGACTTGTGCTATTTAAAATGGTTGTATTTGCAGCACTTGAAAACAATTCTGTTTAAAAATCTGCTTTGGTGACATAGATCTATGAATGAAGGGTATTTTTGGCCATATGTAAAATGTATAGGTGCTTTCCCAGGTTTTCATTTGAAAATAAATTTTCAAACCACTGTAATGAATTGTACTGGTTGGTTTTATTTGACCCCTACCACGACCATAACATGAATATGTATTGTTATCATAGTTTATGCATTGATTATGGCACACATGTTTGAGATATAAACTTATATCTGCCAGACGATAAAAGCTTCTTAATATACAATCAATCATTGACCATTTGATAGATGATGTCCCACTTTGTTTTAGGACAGAAGATCGCACATTGGTCGATTCAGCTGTGCAGGCGAATGACTATGATATTGAAAGACGGTCTGGTAGACTTCCTGCAAGAAAGAGGGTGATTCCTGTAAAGTTTCGGTAAGGTTTGTTGTGCTGTTGTTTTTGTTAATATGCCTCGACCCCCTTCTTTTACAGTAGCCTTGATTTGATTTCTTATTTTTTATAACAGTAAAGTTTGGTTTAGCTAGTAAACTGTTATTTGGTCTGGATCTGGAGGATTTTGGCACAAGCTTATCTCTTCATTCTCTCTGCTTACAAACAATTGTTAGTTTGTTTTAACTGAATAAAGAATTTGGCTGGGAGCTGATGTTTTGTTGAACTACCATTACCTTGTCTTTTTTTAGGATCAAACTTGTAATTGATATTCCACTGTACTTAAATGACCATGTTAGATGTGTTTTGAATGCAAACATTTCTCAATGTGACCCATGCAGCCAGATCTGGTATCATTGTTTCTCTTTAAAGGGACTACAAGAATGCATCAGATGACAACACAAGTGACTCTGACTATGAGCCCCCAGAACAGAAGCCCAAGATCCATCGAGCCCCCAGAACCCCCGGCACCCAGAGACCCAAGCCTGATGTCCTGACATCTCAGAGCACTTCTTTACAAGGAAACAGGCAGGGAAGAGGTGAAATACAAATTTTATTTTGGCCAGCATGAGTTGAAACTGTGGCCTTCCGCAACCCAAAACAGCAGGATATTGCTATAATGACCATAATTTTTTGTGGCAATGTATTTTAAAATAAAAACATGTAGAACTTCTGTTAGATTGCTAGCTGCATGACTAGTTGTCAAAATCCAAGGTCCAAGCTTATTACAATCTTTTTTTTTTTAATCAAATCAGTCGGGGGCTTTGAATTAGTCTTAGACATAAGCTCAAACTTTTATTACTGCAGTTAAGGGAAAAATCATCAAAACTGGACACGGTAGCACAGTTGGTATAGCATCAGCTCCAGGTATGGGAGACCCAGGGTTTGATCCCTGGCTGTGACATACCAAAGTTGTTAAAAATGGTAGTGGTATAGCTTCCTTGCTTACACTCAAGCAAATACAAGGGTAGTTCCATGACTGGTTGACCCAGTGTCAGGATCATGTGCCTGGTGTTCCTGGCATGCTATACCCAGTGATGGCAGCACTATATCTGCTTCAAGTGGACAACATCTCTTGATAACTGAAATGCTGTTTGTGTGATGATAAGCCCAATAACCAAACAAAACCATCAAAAAGTATGTTTACCTAATGCTGTAACCCTTTTTGGAGTGAGAAAAATTGAAAAAGTTGTGTGGTTTTTCATACTTTAATGTGAACATTGCAGTCAGAATAATGGTATTTAAAGTTTTTTAGACATGCTTTAACCATTCTAAGGAAATTGTGAATTGTATTTTAATATTAAAGATATATTTTTAATTTCTTCTTACCATGTATCATGTGACTTTAAACGTGTATCTTAACATATCAATGTACCCAGTAACTATCCATATAAACAAAACCAAAAAAATACTTCTTAATAAAATTTTCAAATGTACTGTACTCAGATTTATGTCATAAGCATAAAGAAGATATGTATTCTCAGATTTTGAAATCACATTCTCCTGAAAATATTAACAACCTTTTAAAAAAAAAAAAATCTTTTGATAAGTATTATCTTTTTGATGAATTGATACATATTTAAATTTCATCCAGGACGACCTCGGAAGAACTTTATGCCAACCCAAGTGTCAAGACCTGGTGGGAATGTTTTGAATCCTGTCACATCTGAACTGCTGGAAAAGAAGTACCAGGAGGCCCTTCAGATGTTACCAGAAGTGTCTGATGCATCTGACCACGGAGAAACAGACACTGGGAATGGTTCTGTACAGGGGAACTTGAAGGCTTCCACTGATGAACTTGTCCATGACAAATCAGATGCAAACTCAGCAGCTGTAGCTGTCCGTGAGGGGATTAACAAGGCATCAATTGACATAGAGGGTTCCACAGAGAATGAAGGTCCAGTTGAAAGTGATGGCCAAACAGATGAAGAAGTGAGAGTTGGTACTCGAAGGTCACGAGTTCCCAGAGAAAGTATGTCAATGATTCTTGCTTTTTGCCTTTCATTTTGCCTAAATAATTTTGATTTTTATCATAAATTTCATCATTATTATTAAGATTGAACTATCTTTTGAATTTTTTTTTTCTTCCTACTTTTGCCTGAAGCTCTGCTCAAATTAAATACATGAACTTACTGTCTGCATCTACACATGCACAACAGCAAATAGTTTTTATAAATAGTAGTAGACATATATATGTTTACACAAGTAAGAAAGATTTATCTTTGATTCGGTACATGAAAGTATACCACTGAAAACTTTCTTAAGCAGAATACCGGTAGATATCTGAAATTCAGATTAACTCATTCATAGTCTAAAAAGAGAAGTTCAACCTGAATGTATTTCTTGCCAGGAACCTCTTACAGTTAATCATATTTTACTACATTGCATTGACACAGATCATATTCGGTCTAAGTATTTTAATGTCAATAACATATACAAACTATTTACAACAGTATCAGATGCTAAGCTTAATTGCTTCCTAAATGAGATGGTATTCTTAATAAGTTACTAATTTTTAAACAGTTTATTATGCTAACGTTATACATTTTAACTGTTTAATATATTAACCTGTTCTCACTTAAAATTCACATTTTAACCTGATAGATTTTTATTTCTACTCACACATTATAGTTTTAACCTGATTATGTTTTATTGTTGTTAAATTTCAATGTATTTGGAGCTCTATGACCTATCATGTGTCAGTGTGCCATAAAACCCAAAATACAAATACACATCTGAAATTCATTATATAACTACTATAAGCATTACCGGTAAGTATTTGTTAAGTATTGTGTATATCCTTATACACAACCATTGCTCAGTTTGATGTAAAAATTACCACAACAGACTTATGTCATCTATAGTTAGCTCATCAACTCTATGAAGATATATTCTATTGAACAAGAACAAGTATTCACAGTTTAGCCATTAGTTTGATCAATGTTTGAATTAACAATGATAAAAAATCATGTTCTTCCAACCCTTATTTTATCAGGTTAGATTGTTCATCAGAAACAACACTTGTGTATTTGCAGACAAGGATCCTAGCTATGAGTATTCCCTGCCAACAGTAAGGCGGGGCCGGGGTCGGCCTCGAGGAGAGACTTGGCTCAGATGCTACAAATGTCCGGACTGTGGAAAAATATTTAATCAAAAAGGTGACAACATAATTGTATCTTATACTCTCTTCTAGTAGTTAGTACATGTATTATAAAATTGTCTGTTCTAAGATATTGAGTCTATCCAGTTGAAAATAGACACAAAGTTATGCTGAGAAAACATTATACAATGGCATATATCTTAAATAATTAATCATATTAATAAAGTATATAAAGGTTAACAACAAAATGTTAAGCAAGCTGTATAAGTTGTCACTTGTCGAAATGCTTTGTATCCATCTTCTCCCTATGCCAAACCAATGCCCTGTTGATTGCGCTACCAAGTCTGGTGGTATGATTTGAAGAACCCACAGATTTCATGGTTTCATTATCAGATAAGATACACTGTGAAAAGTAAGCTTATCTTTTTTGTAGGTAACCTCAGGGTTCACCTGCTAGTTCATACGTCTGAGCGCCCTTTCCCATGTAACGAGCCTGATTGTGGAAGAGCTTTCCGCAGCAATGAGAGCTTGAGGCGCCACCTACTCTCTCATCAAGGTAATTCTGGTATATTGTCAAAATGTCAAATTGTAGTTTTAAATAAACAAGACTTAATGTATCCTGTTTATAAGACAGGTTTAAAAACAAAATTGTATTAATGAATGTATACATTCACATATACACAGGTAATGAATTTATAATGGGAATTTGTTTTAACAAGCGTTAATAAACTTTTAGGAACTAAACTCAGTGAGTCAAATGCTTTATACATCTTGTTAGGATTTATACTTTCTTAATACATCAGCTGGAAATAAAGACATAATTTCAGAGTTTATTAGAACTTTTGTTGTATATTCAGAATTATTTAACTTTGTTTTAATTATTGAAGAATTAAATTGTTGTATCCTTTCAGGAATCAAGCCATTTGAATGTGACATTTGCCACAACAAGTTCTCTAGTAATGTAGCATTGACAGAGCATCGTTCAAGACACTTTGATGAGAAGCCCCATTCTTGCCCTCACTGTGACAGACGGTTCCGCCAGGTGTCGTGTCTGCGACGCCACATAGCGACACACTCCTCTGACCTGCCTCATGAATGTAACGTCTGTCAGAGACGGTTCGCTCAGGCAGCATACTTAAAGTCCCACATTAAAGTTCATACAGGTTAGGGTTTTTTATTTGTTACAAGTTCTTGGAGCAATACCCTGCAAATGTCATGGGACAATAAATTCATTTCTTGTCCTAGGACAGGTGGACTTGGCTCCATAATTTCTATATGGTCAAATGCAAGTCCAGTGACTTTTACTGAAACTGCTTCAAGATAATTTGATAATCTTATTGCTATAAACAGGTCTTAAGACTTGTACTAAAACTACCCCATGAACTGTAAATCTAAGGTATTTAAATTTAGTAAAACAATTCTTAGGCTAATGCATGCCTTTCCTATTTCAATGCAAAGGCAAATTCATGTTGTCAGGTTAAACATTATAATGTGTAGATAACATGCGATTATGCTTTTTTTGCTTTGTTTGAATGCATTAAATAGAAACAAAATACAAAGCTGCAATACCAGTACTGGTATTAATTCATGTTTGCTTGATACTTAAATACAACCATAGTAAACTTCACGTTGGTTGTTAATTGTTATTCATTATCATAGTTGACTTAAGATGTTTAAATAAATAAAAATAGTTTCTAAAACACTGTATCAATACAGGAGAGAAACCATTCAAGTGTGAGATGTGTGGGAAAATGTTTGCTCACCAGTCTGATGTTAAACGACACAGGACCACTCACACAGGTAAGGTACTATTATCTCACACAGTACAGGTCCTCTGACTAAGGTAAATTACACAATCACACACACATTGTAAAACAACACAGGACCATTTACATGAGTCGGTTACACAATCACATACACAGTGTAAAATAACACAGGATCCTTTACATGGGTAGGTTGCACAAACACACACAAATTGTAAAACAACACTGTACCCTTCTTATGGGTAGGTTACACAGTCACACACACATTTCAAATAACACAGGACCCAGTACATGAGTAGGTCACACAATCTTACAAACACTGTAAAACAGCACAGGACCCTTTACACGGATAGGTTACACAATCTCACACACACATTGTAAAACAACTCAGGACCTTTACATGGGTAGGTTACACAATCTCACACACACATTGTAAAACAACTCAGGACCCTTACATGGGTAGGTTACACAATCTCACACACACATTGTAAAACAACTCAGGACCCTTACATGGGTAGGTTACACAATCTCACACACACATTGTAAAACAACTCAGGACCCTTACATGGGTAGGTTACACAATCTCACACACACATTGTAAAACAACTCAGGACCTTTACATGGGTAGGTTACACAATCTCACACACACATTGTAAAACAACACAGGACCTTTACATGGGTAGGTTACACAATCTCACACACACACATTGTAAAACAACACAGGACCTTTACATGGATAGGTTACACAATCTCACACACACATTGTAAAACAACTCAGGACCTTTACATGGATAGGTTACACAATCTCACACACACATTGTAAAACAACTCAGGACCCTTACATGGGTAGGTTACACAATCTCACACACACATTGTAAAACAACACAGGACCTTTACATGGGTAGGTTACACAATCTCACACACACATTGTAAAACAACTCAGGACCCTTACATGGGTAGGTTACACAATCTCACACACACATTGTAAAACAACTCAGGACCCTTACATGGGTAGGTTACACAATCTCACACACACATTGTAAAACAACTCAGGACCCTTACATGGGTAGGTTACACAATCTCACACACACATTGTAAAACAACTCAGGACCTTTACATGGGTAGGTTACACAATCTCACACACACATTGTAAAACAACACAGGACCTTTACATGGGTAGGTTACACAATCTCACACACACACATTGTAAAACAACACAGGACCTTTACATGGATAGGTTACACAATCTCACAGACACATTGTAAAACAACTCAGGACCTTTACATGGATAGGTTACACAATCTCACACACACATTGTAAAACAACTCAGGACCCTTACATGGGTAGGTTACACAATCTCACACACACATTGTAAAACAACTCAGGACCTTTACATGGGTAGGTTACACAATCTCACACACACATTGTAAAACAACTCAGGACCTTTACATGGATAGGTTACACAATCTCACACACACATTGTAAAACAACTCAGGACCTTTACATGGGTAGGTTACACAATCTCACACACACATTGTAAAACAACACAGGACCTTTACATGGGTAGGTTACACAATCTCACACACACATTGTAAAACAACTCAGGACCTTTACATGGATAGGTTACACAATCTCACACACACACATTGTAAAACAACTCAGGACCTTTACATGGGTAGGTTACACAATCTCACACACACATTGTATTGTAAACACACTTCAGGACCCTTACATGGATAGGTTACACAATCTCACACCACACATTGTAAACAATCACGGACCCTTTACATGGATAGGTTACACAATCTCACACACACACATTGTAAAACAACTCAGGACCCTTTACATGGGTAGGTACACAATCCACACACACATTGTAAAACAACTCAGGACCCTTTACATGGTAGGTTACACAATCTCACAGACACATTGTAAAACAACTCAGGACCCTTACATGGATAGGTTACACAATCTCACAGACACATTGTAAAACAACTAGGACCCTTTACATGGGTAGTTAACACAATCTCACACACACATTGTAAAACAACTCAGGACCCTTTACATGGGCAGGTTACACAATCTCACACACACATTGTAAAACAACACAGGACCCTGTACATGGGTACGTTACACAATCACACACATTTCAAATAACACAGGACCCTGTACATGGGTAGGTCACACAATCTCACACACACTGTAAAACAACGCAGGACCCTTCACATTAGTAGGTTACACAATCACACATACATGGTAAAATTCTTATGTACAACTCCTTCGATATTGTGCTTGGAAATTCTTCATGCAGCAGATTGATGTTATTGTAAGGTTACTACTTTTTTATTCTAAATAAGTTGTAATAAGCACCTCTCCTTTATCATTGATTGGTAATTCTGCATAGGTAGGGACAATTGATATTGATGTGTAGGTGTGAATGAATGTGGGATACCGTAACTAAGATTGCATTGTTTGTCTAGGCTTTTAAGCCATTTGCTGTTATTGTTTGTAAATTATTGTTTTGGAATTTCTCCCAATATTATTGTTTGGAATGTTTATCATGGATGATAAGTATTGATTTGTAGTGTTGCATAACGATACCTAAAATTACATTGTTTATACCAATGTGAAGTTATTGCCTATTGCTTTTTTAAGTATATTCTTCTGTAAACCTTATATTGTTTTAATGTAGTTGAGTTGGATTGTTCTGTTCTTCTGGTTTATTATGCGTCGACTTGCAGTGCTTGTATAAGTTTGTTTTTAAATTGATAAATTTATAACTTTTATTTTTAGGTGAGAAGCCTTATTCCTGCAGTAAATGCATGGCTAAGTTTAGCGATGTGTCCAGTAAGAATCGGCATGAAAGAGAGCATGAAAACAACAAGCGATATGAATGTCACCTGTGTAATGACACTTTTAAGCGATCCGGACAGTTACGATCTCATCTAAATAGGAAACATTCACACTCTTTTGCTCTGAAGATTGAGAAGGATTCAGTTAGTGGTGCATTTACTTTAAAAATGGGCGAGGAAGTTGATCCAAACTCTATACAAGTTACTCAGCAACGAATTGTGTCGTTAATCAAGAACCTTCACACGAAAACAGTGACTGAAGGTTTTACCGAGATAGAGAACCTGCCAGTAGTCAGCATGCCCAACAATGGAGCCCGGTCGGAGTTAGTTACTGTGACATCCGTTCAGGGGACTGATATCAGTCAACTGGAGGGAGAGGTTGATCCCAGTGTGATTGAAGGAGATATGGGAGTGCCCATAGAGCTGCAGGGGGTGGAGATACAGGGCGAAGATGCAAGCCAGACTTATATTGCCATCACAGATTTTGCTGATGAGTGGGTCGAGAAGGAGACAGGAGAAGGCCAGGTACATTTGTTTACTTGTTCTTCATCTGGTGAGAAATGTGATAAGTTAATATTTAGTCTAAAATGTGAGGAAGTTGTCTTACAAATAATCTTTTGAAGTAAATTGTTTTGTCCAAATTTCATTTTATTATTTTATGCTAAGTAATATCAAACATTACAGTCAGCTGAGTGGCATGGAAAGGTAAGTATTCATAGAGACTTAGCTGCTATAAATGCTAGTAAGAAGTAAAAATTGAGTTTTTATAACCCTTTTATTAGCAATTTACAATTATAATTACAGCCAACAGAGTGTCGCTACAAGATCCTGTATGAGATAGGCGAGGATGGGACCCAAAAGCAGGTTCTGGTTCCCTTTTCACAAATGGAGGAAGAAGCAGGAACCTTACAAGTTGAGTTTACAGATATGGTGCCCCAGATCACTGAAGCTAACCAAATTGTTACCACGGAAGAGCCAAACATCAGCTTGGCATCGACTGTGGTTGAGATAGCTGGTGACTGTGAGATTGGTTCCCAGTTGTCAGTGGATCAGGAAGATGAGTCTTCCAGCTATAGTGGACCGGAGGCAACATCACAGGCAGTCCTTGAGAAAAACAGTCAACAATCTTTGGTCAGTTATGTCCAGGAAAAGCATGTTGAAGATCAAGTGCTGGAAGATACCCATTCAACCCATGGAGAGAAGGATGAACACCACAGTGCTGAAGATGGGGGAAGGGACTTTGTCACAAACCCTGATTTCTCCAGCCAGGAGTACTATAACTGGCTGACAAACTTCACTGAGCTATGTAAGGTTGTGCGTATGCCACTAGATCAGTCATTATTTCAGAAGATCTCGCAGGTTCAGAAGACGTTGGCCGATGTGATGGCGTCTCCCTCGGGCGTGATAGCAGAGAGGGAGAACTTTCGGGTTCTCATGAACATATCTAAGGAGCTTAGCACAATCTTGAATGAGCATCTAGTCTATGTGTTAGAAAATCTTAATCCAGATGAAGCAACAAAGGAAGAGATTGAAAATATGTGAAAATAACTTAAATGAAAACATACAGGTGTTTCTGTTAGTAATTTTTTATTGTCTTTGCATTATTTCAAGCTTCAGTATATTAAGGATATTATGCAATGCACATGACAAATTCATTACTTTACTGAAAGGAAAGAATTTGAGTCTTTTACACTACATAGTTATACTTTTTTGTGTCATCCTTTATGACTAGCAGTATTTCTACTTTCAAAAATATGTATACAATTAATCTATTTCAGGATAATTTAAAGGCAATGTCTATTTATATTTAATTTTTTTTGTAGAATATGAGACCTGTTTACATGTGTACTTAGTTACTATTAAATATCTACATACTTTCTTGTTTTTGTTGGTTACATTACACAGCAGAATCATGGTCACATTAGGGACATTCAGCTAATTATTGGTGGTGAAAGACCCCTGGCATATGTCTGTGTAGAATCACACCACAGGTCACCCCTACCAAGACTTGTGGACTAGAGCTTATGGCATTCATTTCTTTTGTTGTTTGTTAGATTTACCATCCCACCACAGTATTTCAGTTGTTTGGAGACGGTGTCCACTTGAAGCAGATATAGCATGCCGTGAAGACCTGGCATGATACCACTTCCAGTCACATTATCCTGACACCGGGCCAACCAGTCGTGGAACTACCCTTATATTTGCTTGAGCGTTAGCAAGGAAGCTGTACCACTACCATTTTTAATGACTTTGGTATGTCGCAGCCTGGGATCGAACCCAGGGCCTCCGGTACCTGGAGCCGATGCTCTACTGATTGCGCTGCCAGGTCCAGTCATTTCTTTTGAGTTTTCAACTTTCACAGTGACTTCACTGACGTATACATCCATTCCACCAAAGGCAGGAACATAAATAAAATAAAGGCTTCTTTTATTTAACAGCCCATACATCATGCCTTTTTATTTAGTGGTATGCGTTTATATTTGTTTTTGCTCCATGAAGCAAAACTTTGTAAAACATTGGAATAACTATTACCTATGATCACTAAAGTATATATATTTACATAGTGTCCTTAAAAAGATTGTGTTATCTTTTAGTTGGGAGAATCAAAATTGTTGCAAGTTTTCTATTCATTTCTAGTTTTAGCCATTTGTAGCCCGACAAATAGAGTATAGTATAGTTCTGCACTATACATGTGGTAATATACATAAAGTTTATTGCATTAAATGTACATACATTTATAGCAACAACATGAAATAAATTCACAAAGACAAGAAATTTACAGAGAAGCAATAATGACTATAAATCATCATTTTAAACAATGTGAAAATACAAGTACAAATATAGTGTTATTACATAATATTAATTTAATTGATTACGTAGCTTATTAGCAGCACAAATATATTTAGCTATACTTTTCTGGACAATTCGAGATTTATTACATAAAAGTGTTTCAAACTTTTGTAAAGTTGGCCAGTGGCAAAAATATGGTTTTAAAAACTGTTTTCTTATATCTCTGTATTTATTGCAAACTAAAAGAAAATGATATTCGGATTCTACAACATTCATAGTACAATTTTGACAAATGCGTTGATTTCTCGGTATATTGGTATATCTTCCTACTTCAATAAGTAAATCATGACTAGATACTCTGATTTTTGTTAAAGCTATTCGTAATTTTTTATCATTAATATAGTCCAAGTATTCTTCAAATTCAAAATTATGTTTAAATATGCAATATGTTTCTAGTTTCGGTGTATTATTTATGTTTGCATACCACGTTTGGTAATAATTATCGTATATCCGTCTTTCTATTTGTTGCATTACGAGTGGTGAACTTTGTTGCTCTAACCAAACATTGCCGAGTCCAATACGCTCTAGCATAAGTTTTATTTGGTAAGCCCAATTACTACTATTGATACATCCGTTATCTACGGTGCGTTTTAACATTTCGTATGTTTTATATAACAAGCTATTTTCATGTTTTGTGATAATTTTTGTCCAATATTTAATCAGTATTATTTTACGCTGTACAAACATAGGCACTCTACCTAATTCTCCATATAGGGTGTTTAAGTTTGTACTTTTCTTTACGTATAATAACTTTCTGCAAAACTTTGTATGTATATTTTCAATTTCCTTAGAGCTACAATAGCCCCATACGCCTGCTGAGTAGTTTAGTATTGGTGAAATAAGACAATCAAATAATTTGAGTTTCTGTGAAGTTTTTAGATCAAGTTGATTACATGTTATAAATAGGTTATGTAATGAACTTGCTGCGTGAGACGCTATTCTCTTTTGTGTTCTGTTCCATTTATTGTTCTTAAATAGGTGTACTCCTAAATATTTGAAGGAATCAACAAGCTCTATTTGTGTGTTATAGATGTAAAAATCATAATTCGTTGATCGTCCTTGTTCAAAAATCATACTTTTTGTCTTATTGACATTTAGTTTTAAGCCCCATTCTACACGATATGTTTCAATATCACATAACATTGATTGTAGAGAACGTGGGTTTTGTGCAAAGAGCGCCGCGTCGTCTGCGAATAATAGAAGGAATATCTTTACATCATCAAGTGTCATAATACCATCTACATCTGAGTTTATATGTTCTAATATATCATTAAGGAATAGGAGACAAAGTAAACTACTTGAAGGGTCCCCTTGTTTCACGCCAATTTTTGAGTCAATGAAGTTAGATTTATGTCCCTTGTATCGTATGCATGACTTTACACAATTATACATAGACTTTATAGCTGTTATCATTTTAGAACTTACTTTTTCGCTTATTAATTTTTGCCCTAGGTAATATCTATCTTTCCTATCGTACATTTTCTCCCAGTCGAGGAAGGCGACATATAGTTTTTTGTGACTTTGAAGGGTTTTATAAATGAGTGAGTGTAAAATAAAGATACAATCGGTTGTGGATTTTGCCTTTTGGAATCCATATTGGTTGTCTATTACTTTCTCATGTTTAACGCTCCATTTTGTTAACCGGTTTAGTAAAAGTTGTGAGTAGACCTTTGCAATTATATTTATAAGTGTTATACCGCGATAGTTTTTGCTATCGTCGGGATTACCGCCTTTGAATATTGGAGTTATTATTCCTTCGCCCCATGAGCTAGGGTAATTTCCACTTGTAAAAACTGTATTATATAGTTTCAATAAACAAGGTGCTATTACTTCGTAACAGCTTTTTAAAATTTCCGCTGTTATTTTATCTAATCCCGGGCTTTTGTTATTGTTTTGAGAAAATATGGCCTGTTTAAGTTCCCTTTCCGTAAACTCGCCGTCAAGATCCTCGTCATTATAGTTAAGGACTTGCGGTTCCGGATTCTCATTTACAGGATTAAAATCATATAATTCGTTAAAATGTTGGTAAATATCTTCAATAGTTAATGTTTGTGAGGTTGGTGGTTGTTTACAATACTGCTTTTTAATATTTTTCCAAAATTCCCTAGGTTTATCTTTTGCGAGCATAGTTAACCGCTTTCCTTCAGTTTGTTTAAATCTATGTTTTGCTTTTCGCTTTATTTTGTTATATTCCGATCTTTTTCTTATAAATTCCTGTTTGTTTTCTACAGATTTGTTATTTCTAAAACGGTTGCGTGCGTGGTTAAACTTTTTCCGAGCTTCCTGACAGTCATAATTGAACCATTTATTTTTTGTCATAATACTTTTTCGTCTGTTCGCTTGTACATTTCGTTCTCCAAATACTATTGACACGTGATTTTGTAGGAACTCGATTAACTTATTTGCTGATTTGCTGGTTGTATTACTACTGATACCTAAACTTATAGTATTTAGCGTATCTCGATTCGATTGTAATTCATTGATAAACCTGTCAGTCAATGTGTTGTCCCATTTAAATGACGTATATTCGGTGTTATCATTATTATCATCACGTGACTTGTCTGTCTGGATATGTTTATATAGAATAAAATTGAGTGGTGAGTGGTCTGAGAACTCAGTTTGTTCGCATATTGTAAATGCTTTAACATGTTTAAAATCACGGCCCTTTAACAAAAAATAATCTACGGCACTGGAACCGTTCATATTATAGAAAGTAAAATCACCGTTATTTAATCGACCATTAGCTATTAGCAAACCAGTGTTTTTACAAAGGTTACTAAGTTTTTTACCATATGAATCTAACACAGAATCTCTATTCTTTCGGTGTAAAGTTACAGTGTCTGTTTCAAATAGTTCTGGATAATCTAGGAATTCGTCATATGAATTATAATCAATTTCGGTAGAGGTTCTACTGTTAAAATCACCAGTTATAATTATTTTACCAAGGGAGCTATACTTTTCAACACCGTTTTCTATACATTCAAAGAAGTCAATATTTACATCATCATTTAAGGGTTAATTACTAGGAACTTTGTATATACAACATAAATAAACATCTTCATCAAACGAAACAATAGTCTTACATAAACGTAGCCATAGTATGCCAATCTTTTGTTCTTCTACTATGGATATTTTGTTGTTAAGTTCATGTTTATAGTACACTGAAATACCGCCGCTATATCGTCCTCTCCTAGCGGTGCGTGCTTTGTTCCCGTATAAGTGGTAACAATCATAACCGTCAATATTAAGATTGTAGGCTGTATTTGAAGATAACCATGTCTCTGACAGAACAATAACATCGTGTTCACAGATGTAGTTAATAAAGTTAACATCTGAAAGTTTGTGTACCAAACCGTGTACATTCCATGATAATATGGATATCTGCTCCTCTTGACCCCCCTATCGACCGTTGTCATCGACGTACTCTCGACCATTGATGAATAACTTCTCCCCGACGAACCTCTCTGTATTTCCTTGGTCTCGTGCCCTCTTTATTGCGGCGTACAGGTTCTTTCTGGCATCTCGTACTGCCTTTGGGCGTTGTATGCCGACACCAGTGTTCTCCTGTTTTAGGTCATCACTACGATCGCCTGCCGCGGTTAGCACTGCCTCTCGTTCACTGTAATAGTGAAATTTTGCCACAATAGGACGAGGCTTCTTGGCTGTGTTCGCCCCGACACGGTGTACGCGGTCGAACACAAGTTTGGCTCCCTCGATCTCCAATTTGTTGGTACAAAAGTCTTTTACCAACGTTTCGCAATTTTCGTCTTTTGTTTCCTTGAGACCGTAAAACATCAGATTGTCTCTCATAGATCTGGCTTCAAGATCGGTAAGTTTGGTCTTTAACTGATCTCGTTCGGAGTGCAACGATTTGACGTTTTCTTCCAGGAAATTACATGAGGTTTGAAGATTTTTAACCTCCGACTGTGCTTGTCTGAGATCCTCGGAATGTTTTTCGTGAATATTATTAATGAATGAACAGGAGTTTTCAACCTCCGTCACTCTGCCTTCTACGTCTTTAACTCTGCCATCTATCTCTCGTATCTTGCTATTGATGCTGTCAACAGTGCTTTCTATTTTGTCAATTTTTGGTATCAAAAGTTTAAGGGATTTTACTTCTTCAAGTATTTCCGATGCCCATGATGGGCATTGAACCTGCTGCTGGTGTGCCGGCGGTGGGAAATGCGCCATAGGTGTCATTGGTGCCTGTGGAGATTGCATTCCATAGCCATAGCCTGGTGGATAACCCATCATTGGCGATGTCATGACTGGGTTTAAACCTTGACTCATGTTTATATTTTGACTAGCCATTGGAATGTCACTGTTTGTAAGCTTGAGCGATTTTCTGTTTTTACAGCTACACTTGTGGTCATTCACTCGCTCTGTATCGTGCTCGTGCAAGGGAGATTGTGCTTTGCGCTTACCTGGCTTTTTCGCGCCCTTTCCTTTGTTTTGTTTTGGTGACATTTAAATCCTTCAAAGTTCATATTTGCACAAAATATTTTAATCACTTCCTTCACAGAATATTTGTTGACATGTTTATGCACATTTTAAACCACTTTGTAACTAGTAAAATCCGATAATATTGATATAATCCATTGTTTTCACTGAGCTCGAAATTTCGTGTCTTTGTGATTCAGGGGAGATATATCATGTATACATTGGTAATAAACAATAAATTGATTGGCTTGATAAGGACCAAAATAATATCAATAAATATAAAACGTGTGGTTGAATGTGCCTTGTACTTTCACTAAACTGTGACCATGGCCCTTTAAGTTAACCATTTCATTCATAGTTCATCTATAATTTTGAAATTCACTGGACTTCGATAGATTTTTTTTAATATAGATGAAAGAATTTTAATAAGTGTATGTTCAACTTATAATAATAGATTTAAGGCTGAACCAGTCTACACATAAAACCTTAGTCAAGCAGATTATGCTAATGATTGTGAATGGTTTGTAAAGGCATATACATGAAGGAAAGGTTTAAACATGGAGGATACAAAAAAATGATTCTGTGCATATTTTATAATAAATAATATTTTAAGATATGATACCAGCAGAAAAGGGGATGAAATTGATGCTACATGCGAAAAATGAAAATAACTCAAAACATTTTCATCAAAGTCTATTCATAACTTCATGATCAGAACAAATAACAGTACTTTTATGAAAATAGTAATGAAAAGAATAGCACACAATAAATATAACAAGAGTTGAAATTATCACACAGTACATATTTATGAAAATGGAAACAAGATAAACATTTGCATTATTCTCCTGTAACATTTCCAAATTGAAATTTGACGATACAAACATGTAACTTAATGTAAGTACCATAAAAAAAGTAAACCATCTTTGGGCTGATCACAACTGCAGGGATGAGTACAACTGCTTTGGAACGTACAAATGCAGTGAATGATTACATACATATGAACACCTTTATATACAGCAGTCAGAAATTCTTTTCAAACATAAAATAGTGCGCTGATATGCCAAAGGACCTTCAGCCTACACAAAAGGAAAACAGATTTAAAAAATTTCAATGATTTTACAACTAAATTAGCAGACAGTTGTGCCTTTAATGAACATTGTTGCCATTTTTTCTTAGTAAATTAATTTCAAAGAATACTGATATATCCTTGGAAATGTTTGCCAGTTATTGTTTTTTTTTATGTTTTGACATATATAATTGAATTATTAATATAACAAGTTTTTAACAGGTATTGTAAATCAGCACCACAAAGGTAAAATAAATAAGAAACATATATTACAAGTATCAAAGATGTCAAAGAAAGTACCAGGGTCACTTTTCTGAAATCCTATCGATATAAAATCAGGGTCAAATTGCAACAGGCAACCAAGGAAAGAAGATGAAAAGTAAGGGTCTATGTTCTGATAGGTAACTTAAAGAGTAAGTGTCTTGTATTTGTTGTAAAATGCAAAAGAGCGACCAATTATGATCATTATAGCGACGTCCACCTGATTTTTGTGGAGGAAGACCCTAGATAGAATAGAACCACCGACACACCAAAGGTCAGTTTAAAGACCTTTAAACATTAAGTCCTTCACCCTAATCAAGACTCGAACCCAGGCAGTGCAAGGCAGCAGTTAGAGGACTCGGCAACTTGCTTTGGTAAGTGTCCTAGGTGTTGGGATTATAATTTGTGAGGGCCATCACTGAATAGCCAACCTGAGGACCCTGGCTTTCAGTATGCTTTAATGATCTAATTGCAATTATAATCTGAAGATTTCAATGCAGAAAAATACACGTTTGGTGAAGACTCGGACATACTGGTAAATGTTGCCTTTTGCATAATTTTTTTTTTCTACTACTACTTTTTTACCTACGTCTTGTCCCCATAAATTTAAACTCATTAAAACTTCATGCATACAAACATTTTGTCCAAGTTTGGCTTACTTGTGTGGTATCAGGAGGTTACTGTGTGTGGTACCAGGCTACTGGGTGTGGTAGCAGGAGGCTACTGGGTGTGGTATCAGAATACTGGGAGTGGTACCAGGAGACTACTGGGTGTGGTGTCAGAAGGCTACTGGGTGTGATACCAGGAGACTACTGGGTGTGGTATCAGAAGGCTACTGGGAGTGGTACCAGG
Organism: Sinonovacula constricta; assembly: GCA_007844125.1. Taxonomy (NCBI): domain Eukaryota; kingdom Metazoa; phylum Mollusca; class Bivalvia; order Cardiida; family Solecurtidae; genus Sinonovacula; species Sinonovacula constricta. Next base: position 28,285,875 of record CM017569.1, on the reverse strand, counting down.
AGATTACTGGGTGTGGTACCAGGAGACTACTGGGTGTGGTGTCAGGAGACTACTGGGTGTGGTATCAGAAGGCTACTGGGAGTGGTACCAGGAGATTACTGGGTGTGGTACCAGAAGACTACTGGGTGTGGTACCAGGAGACTATTGGGTGTGGTACCAAGAGACTACAGGGTGTGGTACCAGGAGGCTACTGGGTGTGGTATCAGGAGACTACTGGGTGTGGTACAACAAGACTACTGGGTGTGGTGTCAGGAGGCTACTGGGAGTGGTACCAGGAGATAACTGGGTGTGGTACCAGGAGACTACTGGGTGTGGTGTCAGGGGACTACTGGATGTGGTACCAGGAGACTACTGGGTGTGGTACCAGACTACTGGGTGTGGTACCAGGAGACTACTAGGTGTGGTACCAGGAGGCTACTGGGTGAGGTACCATTAGACTACTGGGGGTGGTACCAAAAGACTACTGGGTGTGGTACCAGGAGACTACTGGGTGTGGTACCAGGAGACTACTGGGTGTGGTACCAGGAGACTACTGGGTGTGGTACCAGGAGACTATTGGGTGTGATACCAGGAGACTCCAGGGTGTGGTACCAGGAGGCTACTGGGTGTGGTATCAGAAGGCTACTGGGACAGGTACCAGGAGATTACTGGGTGTGGTGTCAGGAGGCTACTGGGTGTGGTACCAGGAGAGTACTGGGTGTGGTACCAGGAGGCTTATGGGTGTGGTACCAGGAGACTACTGGATGTGGTGTCATTAGGCTACTGGGTGTGGTACCAGGAGACTATTGGGTGTGGTGTCAGGAGACTACTGGATGTGGTACCAGGAGACTACTGGGTGTGATACCAAGAGGCTACTGGGTGTGGTACCAGGAGTCTACTGGGTGTGGTGTCAGAAGGCTACTGGGTGTGGTGTCAGGCTACTGGGTGTTGTATCAGAAGGCTACTGGGTGTGGTGTCAGGCTACTGGGTGTGGCATCAGCAGGCTACTGGGTGTGGTATCAGGAGGCTACTAGGTGTGGTACCAGGCTACTGGGTGTGGTATTAGGTGTCTACTGAGTGTGGTATCAGGTGGCTACTGGGTGTGGTACCAGGCTACTGGGTGTGGTATTAGGTGGCTACTGAGTGTGGTATCAGGTGGCTACTGGGTGTGGTATCAGGCTACTGGGTGTGGTGTCAGGCTACTGGGTGTTGTATCAGAAGGCTACTGGGTGTGGTGTCAGGCTACTGGGTGTGGTATCAGGAGGTTACTGGGTGTGGTATCAGCAGGCTACTGGATGTGGTATCAGGAGGCTACTGGGTGTGGTATCAGGCTACTGGGTGTGGTATTAGGTGGCTACTGGGTGTTGTATCAGGAGGCTACTAGGTGTGGTATCAGGAGGCTACTGGGTGTGGTATCAGGAGGCTACTGGGTGTGGTACCAGGCTACTGGGTGTGGTATTAGGTGTCTACTGAGTGTGGTATCAGGTGGCTACTGGGTGTGGTACCAGGCTACTGGGTGTGGTATTAGGTGGCTACTGGGTGTGGTATCAGAAGGCTACTGGGTGTGGTGTCAGGCTACTGGGTGTGGTATCAGGAGGTTACTGGGTGTGGTATCAGGCTACTGGGTGTGGTATTAGGTGGCTACTGGGTGTGGTATCAGGTGGCTACTCATAAACTGCTATCACATTGAAGGTAGCACTATTTTGAGTTCAAGCCATCCCCAGATAAATTGTTGCAATGAAGTTGAATCTAAAAAACAAGTAATAAGTGCATCCATAAAACATGTATAAAATTGGTTAGGGGAAATATTTTATAATAACACTTGTCACTGTTTAACTTTATCGGTCACACATCCACCTACTTAGCCTTCCTCGCATAATTTGATCAAAAAACATAGATTCAGGTCAGCAAGATCTCCCTAGAAGCTGTCGGAACAGGAATTGTACTTTTTTGCTGCCAATTCTTTAAGAAAATATCTTGTTACTTTTTCTTGTTATCAAATATTTAAGAAAGGGTATGGCTTATTAATATCTACACTTGAAACAGGCTTTAAGATTTGATCTGTGTTTGTATGAATGGACCTATTAACAGCTGTTCTTACTACTGACATATCGTACAATAGATCATGTAAACTTTATTACCACAATGTACACGTAGACAGAAAATCGTAAGGATATGTATTTATATTTATAAAAAACAGTTCCTTTTGTTTATTGAAGACAATAATGTGAATGCTAACTCGAACTTGATAATGATTTAAAAATTTAATAATACTGCAATATTTAAACAGGTTAGAATAAGAAATTATTCTCTTAATACAAACAAGACATACTATAATATTTGACAAATAATTTTTGGTCAGTTTACTTAAAGACTCAAATGTTAACTATGAACAATTATATTTTTTTTCATGCTGGTCTTTTACTACCTAGTATTTTTAATCAAAGAGCAATGACCCTGATCAGACAGCTTCTAGGGTTATAAGATACAGATCTTGGATGTTTTTTTTTGAGTATAGCGCAGTGACCATTGATGATCGCCAAAGCGACGTCTCGCATTTTGCTGGATGAAGACAACAGACTAATGTCTGGATAGAACCACTGGCACACCGCAGGTCTGCTGGAAGACCTTTCCGCATTAGATCCTTTGCCCTGAATGGGACTCAAACCCATGTGATGAGAGGCTATGCAGTCAGAAGAGTTACTCCGCCACTATGCTATGTGCACCCCATGCACAGATCTGCCACTTTTTTATACATCATTATATACAGGTACATGATCTTAACTTTTAAATTGCAGGTGCAATGGCACTAAAGATAGAGAAAAGATATACTAGTTAATATGTGTCTTCCTACAGGAATATTTAATCTGAATGTAAAGTGTTTTATCCAGGCAAAAAGTAAGACAACATATGCAGAGAACAGTAGTTATTCTAACTCTATCACAGCTTCAGCAAAATATATATAGAAAAATATATCATGGAAATCTTGCTTCCTTGTCACAAAACTGCTATACTTTGTTAGGCAAAGTCAAATAAAAATATGTTAACATTCTTCATTTATATTCTTGTACCATTTACAAACATTACACAGCCATCAAATATACTAGAAATCTCATCAAACAAGCGATTTCAACAGTCATTATAAGTATTATTTACACAATTCTTTTTTTCTTTTAAAAGAACATTCTTTCAAAATAACAAAGTTTTTAAACAGATTCTTAAAATATACAAATTTTTTCAACAAAGCCATTAGCTAATAAATAAAAAATAAAATAAAGCGAACACGTTTTATCTGCAGTAAGTTTGTAATAAGTAACAATACAACAATAATAAATTTACATGAAAATCTGCACTTAATGTTCACAAAGATATATAAAGTTGCATAAACCAAGTATGCCATAACACTAGCATGATATCGCCTAGACCTGATTAAGTCATGCTAAGCAGCTAAGAGATGCACTTGTTTTTAAAGCAATATTCACAAGAAGTTACTTAAAAATGGTTTAAGATATATAAACAGCTAATAAACAACACAAGGCCCATTTTCCAATCAATACGTCAACTGATGACTATTCTAACATATTTTTTTCCTGATATTGATTTAAAAAGCTCCTTATACTGTAATTATAATTTGGTCATATTGTATTAAAACGCTTAAAGGTGTTATCCTAGAGTTTACCTGTGTCAAGTACATGTAACAATATCTTACTACTGCTTTTGGGAATATGTGCATTATTTCTACATTTAGCCCCTAATTAATCCTAAGAAAAGAAAATTTTGAGTAGTAACTATATTATTTTAGACAGTACTAAGTGGTCTCTGCTAATATTAGATATCAACGTCAGAGCAGATTACCCGGATGAAGATATAACATGAACTTGAAAGTATGTTATCACATGTTTTTTTAGCTATCGCTGCAGCATGGCTCAGATAGAAAATACCTGTTTGTAGTAACAAGTGGGGAGTTATGCTTGATTGTAAAACATAAGTTTACAGGGGAATCAAGGAGCAGCATTTTGCAGGACCTATTCAGAAAACAATGACATGCCAGTATTTGGTTATTTGAGAAAATAAAAATTGAGAAAGACTACCTTTAAATATTAAAACTAACATCAAACACCAACAAATATTACAATGCAAAACATGTCTAACTTCAATTAGAATAGTGTTTGGAAATTTAAGTTCCAGTTGAATGTTTAAATTTGAACCCTTAAAATTGATTAAAACCTACATTCTATTTGAAAAGAATTATTCATGATAGGCAAAACTATACTTTCTGCAAAATATGCAATAAAAATACATCTGCTAAATATTAAATACCTTTTATAATAAATGCAACACAACATTGTTTGGTTCAATTTTAGGTAACCCCCCCCCCCACACACACACACACACGCACACATACACAGTAGTTATTTACTTGACTTATTGCAAAAAAAACCCAACCCATAACATTTTTTTTACCATCTGTAAAAAAACCCAAAAAGCTAGTACGAGTTGAAATATTCCATTGATTTGACCCAAAGTTAAGAGTAAGTACAGGACACATAGACCTTAAAATTTATTTGAATAACTGTCAGTATCAGGCCAATTAATGTACTGTTTATGAGTGATGTATACACATACTGTTTAATCACCAATATATAGTTTGGTCTACGGTACCTCAGATTGTGAACGTTAAATGGCTTAATTAGTTGAAAACACTCCTGTGACATATAAAAGTATAATGTTGTAAAACATTGGTTTAAGAAGTTATCAAATAAAACAAACTCGCAGGAGCTGTCTGAACAAGAGCTGTACAATAGGCTACTGACTCTCCAACAATATATCTTTGTTATTTTTGCAATTATTTTTTTTGTAGCAAATAAATTTTTGAGTTTATATAACTTAAAGCCTGCATGATACTGGTAAATATCATACTCCATTTTTTTATATATACAAAATATAATAAATTTATTTTTAATTTGCATATTTTTTAGGAAAGCACTCAACCTTTTTGATATTTTTTTCTCTCAACCAATCAAATTTCATTTCATGTGCATGCTTATGCCTTAAGTGTCAAAAGTTAAAAAAAAACTGGAAAAAGCTTAAGTTTTTTGTTCAGTAAATAAATACCAAATACCTACCAACAAGGGAAGTATAAGAGTGTAATTTTTTAATTGTTAGAGTAGTCGCTTTAAATACAAAAAAAAAAAGGAAAAAGTTTCCAGAGTTCCAGCAAAGATGTCCTCATAGATCAAGGATTCAATTTCAACAAGGTGTTATAATCAACATAATCTTTTGAGTACTGTATTCTAACATAATATCTAGAGATCTGAGGTAATATCTGAATTCAAAATTGATTGTGATTTAACACCCTTGTGCTGTGTGTTGAAAAATATAAATGCAAATTTGATTTATTCTGATCCAAAATTTCTAAATTAAAGTGCTTATTATCATGAACCTGAATGTGAACATAGACCTGTCAGAGGAATGTTTGAAAATATTATTACACTTGTAAGATTCACAGATTCATGCATCAAAATACTTGAACACCTGGGCCCTCTTCTAATTTACATATAATGATAACATTAGAATATATAATGATACATTAGTAAATAAAAAAGCAGCAAACCTGAAAGATGACATTAAAAGGTGCCCAATTTGCCAAAAAAATACAACTGGTATACACACAGGAATAAGGTACATAACAACACATTCAACAAGTTTATGCTTAACATCAAAAACTTTCATTTGCACATACAATGACTGTACTACTTTTCATTCAAATGGGATGTTGTTTACTGATTATATATCAAAATACCTAAGAGTGACATTCACAAATAATTATAAAAATATCAAAATCATCAAAATACCTAGAGTGACATTCACATACAATTACAAAAATATCAAAACACTGAAATTGAAGTTAAAACAATATATTGAAACAAAAGACATGTACCTGTCTGTTTAAACTTTTGTATTTATGTATTTACCATAAGTTTGATATAGATGATATTTATAACACCTTTTGTTCTGTAAATAATTGTAACTGACTGCATTCCTGTATAAAGTCACCTGTATGTGTATTTTGTAGCCTTACAGATAACCGCAGCATAATCTCATATCTACAGCAATAGTATACGTTCCAAATAAACATTAAAAAGTGGTTATTCTGAAAAAAGACAATCTTCCAAAGAGTTGATTTAATTTATTAAGTGCAGTCAGACTATAAAGATCTTGAGGTAAAGATAATATTTTGCAGAAGAAATACAATAAGTATCAAGGACCATAATGCTCTGGTTTTATTATATTATAGTAGAATTAAACAATTTCTAGTACAGAACTTGTAGTTTATTCTATACTGTATGAAAGGAAGAAGTATTGCATGATGCTTCCTAATTCTATACAATGAAGTTGTGGTGGCTATGTAATCACTAGGCATCATCTATGTTGATTTGGTTGGGTTGGGCGACCAAGTCATTATTCAAGTGAATGTTGTTCTGGTTGTTGCTGCTCTCTGCTGTATCTGTAGCATTATCAGAGTCTGATGGTGGTTTGTAGATCAGCTCATGACACAGAGGGCAGTTATCCTGGACATACAGCCATTTCCGCAAACAAACACTATGATAGTAATGGTTGCATCTCGTCACACGTGCTGTCTTAAGCTCCTGATAACATATTGCACAAACATCATTCAGTGATTGGAGTTCTTCGACTGAAGCCTCTCTCAGAGAATTAATCTTATTCACAGCTGTCCTCCTCTTCATGAACACTTTCCAACCTTCCTTAGGCTTGGACAAAAATATTCAAATAGGCATGAATGCACATCATGAAAGCACGAATAGCACCACCAGACTCAAATACCATTATCCATCCCCCATTGCAGAACATAAATATCCCGAAAAGAAATTCTATTGTGTTTCCAGTTGACTGGATATAATAAATGTAGTCATCCAATTTTTCCCAAAATGTGTCTCTATATGCATCTATGATAAATAGAGTGTAAACAGTTAAAGAGACAATTACTTTAATGATAACTTCTATGCTAAATGCTGTCACTGCTAGCAGCCAGGGGCTAGCCTTGTTTGATTGCCACAGATAGTAGACCAGACACACTGGGTACGTCACAAGGAAGGCACACATTGCCAACACACGCACATGCTTCTTTAAAGACATGTTTCTGGAAGCACTTAATGACATCAAAATAGGATTTACCATGCTATGAACAAAGTGTAGTATAGCTGATGACAGGAGAGAAAAGTTGCGATATAATCTGATTAAGCGCTTTTCTGGTTCTAAACTTGTTAAACCAGTCTGAAGCGCAAGAAGAAAGAACAAGATTGCAGACACTGTTCCCATATTTCTATCTTCATCTGTATCTGACCCAACACAAAAAGCCATTAGCAAACCAATGTAATGTGCAATGAATGACACAACACTAGTTGTACCAAGTAGTGACACAAATGTTTCACAACTTCGAACCAGCAATCCCTGTAGTACCATGGTTATATTTTCAGTGACGGATTTCGTCACTGGTGTCGAGATTTGGTGGCTCTGTCAAGGTGTTTGTTAACTGGTAGAGTATGCGGAGAACACAAAACAAGCGTAAGCACTTTAGGAACATTGAGCCGCATCCATTGGTCCTCCAGGAAAGCTTGTATTCCAATGGCAGAAATTGAGATACGGACCAGACTAAAGGTCCTCTTGCAGAGAAATATAACACTCGTGATTGACATCAACATTTCATTTAGAAGATACGTCGTTGGATAGAGGGTAGATAGAAGTGGGCTCCAGTGGAACACCACGCTCTTGGGGTACATTGATCGGATCAGTATCGGTGAAATAAAGCATATATGTATCACGGTTTGGAAGAAACTTTTTTTAAAGCTGCTTGTCTGCTCATTCGGAAAGCCTTGATACCCAGGCCATATAAAACAGCCAAGAGAAAACAAATTGAGCAAAGAAATGCTTGTAGACTTGGTTGAATTCTGTGAGAAAAGAACCCGAGTTCTCATCTTCAGAAGGGACTTGAAGCGTAAAGTCTTCTTCTTCCACCTGAAAATTACAGATTTCCTTGGTAACATTTTGTTAAACACTTTTAATATTATTTTCTACTTAGAATTTAATATAATGTAAATGAGAAATTGATAATTAAAAACAACTATACAAAAGCCTGAGATTCCTAAAATTTTCTTATTGTAGACATAACAAAAATAAAAAATTTAATAAAAAGAAATGAAATAACAAAACTAGTCATAAATTATTTTTTTAATCTCCTATCTATCTTCTGAATTTTCAAGAAACAGTATCTTGGTATGGGCAAAAATGGTATGACTTTGTTTTGGCTGTGCTAAGCTAATTTTTATAAATTTCGGATTGTGACCTATGTAACTTACATCTTGAACATAAACAAAATTCCACCAATATGAGATGGCCAATAAAGCGAAGTTCCCTCCATAGCTGTAGACCACTAGCAACTGGCGTATAGACATGACAAACATCAGCATGCCAAGAAGAAAAACTGAAACAGATAGTAGTAAAGTTAAAAAACAAATTATGCAGGTTAAGGCAAAGATCAACCAAATAAACTTACCGTACTTACTCACTTATAAGACTATTTGCTTATAAGACGACCCCCCCCTACTTCACCTGTGAAATTGCCGGTTTCTGCTTCGACCTGCTTATAAGACGAGGTGAAAAAATTAACAGGAGTGTCGACCAGTCATGCTGTCTCAACAAAAGGGTTAAATGGTAAACAGTGACTGTAATTTTCACACGTTGCGGGATGTATCTAGTTTCATTTGCTCTGCTATCCTGTAGCTCATGGCGACATGACATTAATTTCTTTGATCTACGTCACCAAGTCTGGTATGACAGTACACGATATATCGGGGAACAGTGCACTGTCCTTGTGTACATGCAACCAATCAATAATTTCATTAAATGTAATCGAAAGCTGCTTATAAAAACACATTGTTCACTCCCTCACTGTCAAACTGCTCCGATCGATATCACCTTGACAACAGCTTATCTCAGAGTCAGTCACTTGACCTGTGTAATGAGGCAAGTCTACACAGAAACCCCAAGTAAATTACAGCTTGGTGTATTTAGCAGACTGGAGTTGAAAGTTTGTCTTAGTGTTTACTGATGGATAATAAGCTGTGTTTCAGGCAGAACAAAAGGAAAATGTATGCTGAGACACTTAATCGTCGACCGAAAGAATTCAAAGTTCAATAAAAGGTATTTATCGGCGGTCGATAATGACGGCACGTCGGGTCATTACATAACTGCTAACAAGTTTATGTGGTATGTTTTTGCCCTAAATCAACACGAAACTTTTTGCCAGGTCGCTAGACCCCACCTATAAGACGAGCCCCACACTTTGAACATGAAATTTAAAGGAAAAATCCCCGTCTTATAAGTGAGTAAGTATGGTAGTTACATTAAGTTGTATGAAATTGAGACTATTGTTCAGGTTAACAGGTCAAACTTTTAAAAAGGTTAATAGTCACGGTACCAATTTTGAAACGTTTCTATCTCTCTCTACTTAAAACTTTACAGCTATTTTGTTTTAATTGTTAGGAATGCCTATGGCTAAGCTACATGGGCTCAGATACCATCAGAGCTAGATCCTTCAAATGGCTAGGTCTTCCATGCTTTGTTAATGTTCTACCCACATATTGGCCTGGAGCTTTCCTCCATAAATAATAGCTAGATATTGCCAAAGTGTCAACTTTTAAACACACAAAAAAGAAGACTTAAAAGTGGCATCCAACAGTTTGTCCATATCAAATACATTAAACAGTATCTTACCACTGCTTTGTGGAATTTGGGCATACTTTTTACATTAACTTATACTTTAGTCTTTAGTCTAAATAAAGACAGGGCATACTTTTTACATTAACTTATACTTTAGTCTAAATAAAGACAATTTCGAACACTAACTATATTGTTAGCAAGTACAAATCATTTTGGATGATCTTTTAAGGCAACAATGACTTATTTGGTTAATTGTGAAAAAGGATTTTGCTCCAAACTATTGGATACAACCTTTAATATTGATGAAAAAAGTGCATTTATTTTGTGTCCCTACTAATTTCAATATTTATGACAAATATTATGACTGATCTACTTTATTTATCCTATTGTTTTGTACAGTAGACACTTTGATTACACTGAAAGAATATGCATTGAAAAGCTACATTTTTGCTTTAATAGAAACATTATCTGCATTCTTAATCATTATTTTCATTGTTGTAAGTTGACTAAATCCACTCTCATTTTAAAGAAGTTGCGACCAATAGCAAGGGTTAAAAATAACTGTTCATATCCAAATGAGGTTTGGCAACAAATTCTAACAACTTCTGTCATTCTCTTTAAAGGTGGTATCCAACAGTTTACTTACGTAACAATATTTCTCTATGGTTTCTGGGAATTTATGCATAATTTCTGCATAAACTCATACTTCGGTATAAGTAAAAATGGTTTGAAACAATGCCTACATTATTAGACATTACATGTCACAGTAAAGCCAATCAAAAAGTTCAATCATTCCAAATCTATAAATAAGCATTATAGTGATCTTTGCTAAAAAAAAGATACTGGCATCAAAGCAGATTACCCAGATGATGATATAACATTATCTTAAAAGTAGATTTTCTTAGGTTTTCTAAGTTTAAAAATAGCTATCTCTGCAGCGTGGATCAGGTAAGAAATACCTATCTACAATGATGATTGGGATGTAATGCTTCACTATTCACACAGACCTGGGGCATCAATCAACAGCAATTTACAGGAGCTTCTCAGGTAAAAATGAATTATTTGGTCATTTGAGAAAAAAAATATTGGTCCAAACTGTCAAATGTATAAAATACATGTAACAATATCTAAACACTGCTTTTGGAGATCTGGACCATTACTTCTGTATAAACGGTTGACGGATGTTTCGCTACCCAGATGTTTCGCACCTGATGTTTCGCTACCTACGTCCGAGATGTTTCGCCACCCGGTAGCTGGTAATTGAATTATCAAAGCTGACGAATGTGTGTAATAAGTTCATTAACCAATCAGAATTAATGTACATGTTATTTATTCATAATAACATAGATTAATTACACCGAGAATGAGTGTAAGGGAAACAGTTTTATTAACATTTGTACTAAAAATTTTTTGTACGAGCGTTTATATATATGCAAAAATGAAAGAAAATTGTGACTTTTTTATTAAAGTAAATCTGAGAGGAGAAAATAATCCTTCCCTTACGGGGATTCGAATCCGGGAGCTTCAGATCAGTAGGCTGAACTCAACCATGTTGCTAAAGGGTTAAACCAACTGCAGGGCTGTTGGAAGTGCCTATCTGCAATTCATAACAAACAACCCATGCAGTGACCCTTAAAAGAACAGTCTCCCATACACATAAAACCCCGATACACACTTGCTGTTAAGCTGGGTAGCGAAATATCTTGGTGCGAAACATCCGAGGCGCGAAACATCTGGGTAGCGAAACAGAAGGTAGCGAAACATCTGTAAATCGTATAAACTCATACTTTAGACTAAATAAAGGCAATTTTGAACACTAACTATATTGATAGACAGTAATAAACAAGAAAAAAGTACTCTAAATTTTCATTCTTTCCAACTATATACAAAGTGTGATAGTGGTCCCTGCTAAAAGTAGATTTTGACATCAGATTCGATTACCCACATGACAATGTGATCCTCAATGAAATTACTCTCATGGTTTTCTTAGTTAAAAAAGGCGCTTTCTCTGCAGTGTGGCTCAGATGGGAAATGCGTGTTGCAATACTGGGTGGGGATTTATGCTTGACTATTCAGCAATGCAATGAACAGCATTTTTCAGGCACTTTTCAGGTAACAATGACTTAATAGGTTATTTGAGAACAAAATTGGTCTAAACTGACGGATACCACCTTTGAATTTAGCATCAACAAGATCAGAGTTGTGAATAAGAAATATATACATAAACATATGTTAATTGAAAAAAGTGCTCCGGACTTGTGGTAACTTACAGAAAGATAGACAACAGAACCAAAATATATATTGCGTCCATGTCATTCGTGGATCGTAAGGGAAAATGAAAGCTAGAAATGTTCTGTTTAAAACACTGTCCATTAGGAATAGTGGTGGAACTCGCAGGCAGACGCATAACGCCGCCTTTATAAAGTGATCCCACTGCATTGTTCACTTCTCATAAAACAAAGGAGCACAAACTTTCATCAAGACTCTTTCATTTTGTTTTTAAATATAAACATCTAACGATGAAATCCCAGTTTGGTTTCGCCGGAAGTGGTTTTCCGGAAGTAACATTACAGTGGAAACGAATATCTCACAAGTCTATTTGGACCACACAAATACGCAGAGTTATCGTTCCTTACTTTCACATAATTTAGGTTAGGGCTAGTAAACAATGTAAACAATGTACGAGATGTGTACTGATCTATTACAAGAAAATTAATTGATGCGAAGCATCAAAGGCGACGCTAACACTTCAACCGGTAAAATCGGTTAAAGCAGTATGGGAGCAAGTAAGAAGACATATTTGAAAAGTAATGTTAATATAGGTAAAACATATTCCAAGTCTAATTAGGGCCTAGTTAGTTCCCACATCAGTGAAGATCCCTTAGCTTGGCAGCCATCTTTGATGGCAACTTCAAGGGATTTTCAGATGAATTATATAGAAGCGTAAATTTTATTTTGTATAAGCTATACACCATTGGATTGCTCTTAAAATTCTTATCTTTAGAATACAATATTTATAAAATTGATAAATGCACAAAGATTTAATACACCAAAATAATGAGTATTATTGGCCCATCCTTAAACAAAATGACTAGTGTATCTTTTTATATAGCTTTGATATTTAAAATACTTCATAAAAGCTATTTAATAGAGATATGAAAAATAAAAACACAGTGGTGAGTTTACTACAGCACATATTTCCCGATTTCGGTCTACATTAGCTTCTGCCTTCACAGATGACTGCCGTCGGAGAATATTATTAATGCATCATATACACAGATATTGTTTATAAATCTATTTGAAAGACTTTCGTACCTTTCCTACCCAACAGTGAAATTCGGCGGGAACCATTTAGACCCAGATACGAGGCAAGTTTACAGACTCGATTAACGCTTAGCAACATTAAATGTTAGATCAGTGATTATCTGATTGCTTCAGTGTGGCGATGTGCATCCTCACCCTGGTCCAGTTTTAAATAATCAGTTTAATAGTTCTCAAACTATTCGCGAAGGGAAAAACCCTAAATATCCATGTATAATATGTAACAATGGAGTTACTTCTCGTAGCAAGGCCGTGAGTTGGGATCTCTGTCTACAATGGACCTACATACAATTCTCAACAGGTATTACAGATAAACAATATGAAAGGTTATGCAGTGGAAAGTCTTTCTTCAGTTATACGTGTAATGGATGTACTTTCACGGAACTTCCTGTTTCTAAGGAGGATTTCAACCTAATGACTCATAGTCATGTATCCAGTAAAAAATTCTACAATAATTCAGTACCTTTCAGAAATTTATTAGGAACATATTCACTGGATTTTTTCTTGTATATCCAGGCTAACCAATGCTGATTGACGTCCCTTCTTTCTTTTCCATTGATGTAAACTCAGCACGGACGGTCTTTTTTTTAAATGTTTTTACTAGTGATTTAGACTCTGTCGCGCCATTTAAATAAGTTAGACTTAGAACCCTGACAGAACCCTGGATGAGCCCTGATATTATTGACGCAATCAAACCAAGAGACGCTTACTTATTTAGATTTAGAAAGTATGTGTATAGGGAGGATTTTAAGTCATGCAGTAGGATTAAGAATCAAATTCAAAGAAATATTAGGACAGCTATGTCTGCATACATTAATAATAAAAGGAAAATAAATGTACCCCCCCCCCCCCCCCAAAAAAAAAAAAAAAAAAAATCTTGCAAAATGTAAAGAATTTAGGATACAAGAATAATAAAAATAATTTCTCAAATATAGTTTTGTCAATTGACGTTGAAAATTGTCATGATTCCGAAACTGTTTCAAATTATTTTTCCCACAAATATTGCTGCTAAACTTGTAGAAAAACTACCACATAGCAAGAAGCTGTATGATTTGCAGTCTGATATTAAATTGGCTAAGTTCTAAAGCAATAGCAATACTGATAGTAATGTCTCTTTTTTTTGCAACACGTAACTGAAAATTTGTATTTAAAGAATTGTGTAATTTAAATGCTAGTAAATAGCACTGGTCTTGATGGTATTCCTGCCTGGCAGTGCCAGATTTTTGAAAGACGGCTCTAGCATTTTGAAAATGCCAATAACTTTTATTGTTAATTTATCTATTTCTGAAAGCAAAGTACCAGAAGAAAAATTCAAACCACTGTATAAAAAGAACAGTGCTTTAGATGTCGGTAATTATAGACCTGTTAGTATTTTAAGTGTTAGTGTCCAAGATTTAAGAGAAAGCGGTTCATGTTCAACTTGAAGCTTTTTTGTTTCTTATAATTTATTATATAGACACCAGTCTGGTTTTAGAAAGTGCTGTTCTACTGATAGCAGTCTTAAACACTTAAAGATAAATCAGACTCAATACCTAGTAAAGGTTTATGCACTGGACTGGTGATGATAGATTTGCAAAAAGTTTCGACACTGTTGACCATGACATTTTATGTGGAAAACTAGATCTCATGGGTGTTAAGTCTGCAAAATGGTTTAGATCATATCTATCTCAACGTTCACAAACTGTTAATATAGGTAAAACATATTCCAAGTCTAACCGTGTAACCTGCGGGGTACCACAAGATAGTATTCTGGGGCCTCTGCTTTTTCTATGTTATGTTAATAATTTGGTGCTAAGTATTGTCAATGATTATTAATTTACACGCTGATGATAGCGCTAGTTTATATGCACATAAGGATCCAAATGTTATTTCTGCAAAACTTGGTGTGGTACTTGGAAGTTGTTCAGAATGGCTTGCGGATAATAAACTGTCTCTGCATCAAGGAATGACTGAATGCAAGCTTCTTGGTCCAAAAATAAAAAATAAAAAACCAGGAATATTTTACAATTACATATAAGGGTCATAGAATCAACGGTTCTAGTATAGTCAGATATTTAGGCATTGTCATTAACATTATTTGTCTGGTGATACCATAGTTAATACCATTATTTCTAAAGTCAGTGCAAAGCTCAAATCTTTATATAGGCAGAGTAGACATCTTGATAACAAAACAAAATAACTGTTATGTACGGCATTCGTACAGTGTCACTTCGATTACCCGAGTTCATTATGGTATGAAGGTCTAACATAACAGTAAACAGAAAGTTACAAATAGCACAGAACAAGGCTATAAGATTTATTCAGGATCTAAGTAACAGAAGCTCTGTCATAGTGCATGATTTTGAAAAACTGAACTGGTTAAATGTTTAAAACAGAGTACAACAGTTGAGGATTAATCACATGTTTAAGATTTACCATAATAAGAGTTCAGCATATCTTAAAGCTCACTTTATTGTTCCAATGTAAGATCTTTCAATACTAGATCAAGCAATTTCAACTTCGTGGTACCACATTGTAACTCGGTCATGAAACAGACTTTTCTATATAATTGTATTAAAGATTGGAATGAGTTACCTGAAAGCATAAAATACATAAGTAATTTTGTAAAGTTTAAAAAAGCGGTTAAATTGCATTTATCTAGTAAACGCAAAATACAGGCCGAAGAGGTTTATCTATTCCACAAAGGTACTAGGCACTATAATGTAATACAGTCTGTGATATGAATGTTTTTAAGTACTGCTTTTAAAAGGGCATACTTTTACATTCTTTTTCAACCAAAATCTTCACCAAAAATAACTTTCCTTTATTTATTGTTATTACTTTTAGGTTGCTTATATTTTTTTAAAACTCACAATGGCCCCCATTTGAAATAAGCTTTTAGCTGAATGGGCTATCCATAGGTACATATATACATGTATATCTATATAGATGTGTGCTCTTTTGTGCTCTTAATTTGTTTCCTATTTTATTTTTTTATGTGTATGAGCTACATGAATTGTGATATTATTTATTTTTAATGTACTATGCGCCAAAAGAATGAATATTAAAAAAATATATAGGGATGTCATCGAATACAGTTTTCTTATATCAGGATACCTGTAAACGCTATCCGGATAGCATAGGGCTAACCGGATGTTACGGCTACATGTACATGTTTACGACAATATAAAATGGTACGTACCTTGTTTTATTACATTATATTGTGACAGTCGTTATATAAAGAATTCAAAATGTAAGTCAAAACTGGGAAATAAGGTTTTATAGGTTTTTGAATGGTTTTCATGAATATGAGGAAGAAATGTCGCGAAAACGGTCAGGTGAAAAATGAAACACAACGTCAAAACAATCGGAACACCTCGGCCATTTCAATAAATTGGACTGCTTTTGTGACAGACGTCAAAACAAAGATGGCAGCTCGGATGACGGCTCACTACAGCCTGTAAAACTTCAATTTGTGGCGGCTTCAATTTTAAATGATCCAGGTTTAATTTAACCACCGCAGCAGACATGCAGCTGTCAAACGATGCCATTGTCCATGTTCATGACTTCCGGCGAACAAAACGATCGTGATTTCATTAAGTATCATTGCACCAGATACATCCGAGGATGATTGTCCCGAGGACGTAATTACCCGAGGAGTTCCGATTGAGCGTCAAAAGCCACAGATGTCGTACTACTAAATCTAAACTTCTCTGTTGCACAAAAACAAACTATAGACCGTTTACACATGTTAACTGATGGCTGTTACTTGCGCAATTAAAATAAAATTGAATTAAAAGTAAATCGTATTTCAGATTTATATTGTGGAATTCTGGAAGATAATTCGCAAACAACAACAACAACGTCAATAAAGGCATAAACAAATCCAAATTTAAAAAGGACGAATCGAGAAGCATTCCTAGCTGTTTACGTAAAACTATTTAAGGGCGTACCGAGAATTCCTGTACAATTACGTTCAAGGTTTGGACATTTTAATAATGAAAAGAAATAAAACAACATCTTTCGTTTTCTGCCATGTTTGTCCTAGCTACTTACCTAAGAATGAATATGTAAGGGCGTACCGAGTATCCTTGTACAATTACGTTAAAGGTTACGACATTTTAATGATAAAAAATAAATAAACCAAAATCTCTCGTTTTCTGTCAGAAAAACGAGATCTGCAAAAGTTATTGAATTAATATTAATTGATATCACCATGAAAGAGAACATCATGCATGAGTGTTCATTGAATACTGAAAATGTTAAACAAGTTGGATTTAAGATACGAAACGAGGCTTTCATATAATTCCTCATTCTGGATCTTGCAGTATCACGGGTTTGCCCATAATTATGACGAATTATTTACAAGCCCGATTTCGATAAAAGGGGGATAAATGTGAATTAGCATAATGTTCACACCTGATGACTGAGGACAAGTCAACACGACAGTGGTGGCTATCATCCAAATTACCATTCGCATCATCTTATGTCCTTACTATACATGGTCGGACAATAACCTGTACAGTAATAGTATGACTAGACCGGGATTCTCGAAACGTGCTTTGGGCTTCCTTCATCACTATGGTAGAGCAACTGTAATGCTGCACGTCCAATTGAAAAGTATCAGAAATAAGGTTAAAATGCTTCAAAACAAGGGGTGGCGGGTTTGAATCCCGGTATGGGCAACTTTTTTTCTTTCTACCTTTTCACTTTGACAATTATTTCTGTATCACTTTGCCACATTAAGAAGGAAACGTGTACAGTTAAATTTTATTCTTGTAAATGAAAATTTAGTTGTATGATTTTTGCTTAACTTGATAACAACTTCATTACCTGGTGTATTTAAAGACTAAAAAATCAAAACGATGGGTTGAAATTATTTTATATTTTGCAGCATCAACAAAATACTTTATAGAACATTTTGATCAACTCTGAAATAAATCGTTTTGCTATGAAGAGGTCAGTGATTTTTTAATGAAACACAGTAAGCAGAAAAAATGGGAAAATCAATATTGACTTGTTGTGTTGGTAACAATTAATTACTAATTTGAGAAAGTTTTAGTCAAAACAATCAAGTAACATATCTGGTTGGTTTATCTAATGCTTTATTTTGTTTCCAAACGATACTCAATAGCAAAACACTTCTCCTTAAGAGGATATCACATTTTTTTTAGAGTTTTCTTATGTCTGAAAAAAAAAGGACACCTTAATACCAATTTTAGAAGACAAAATACCCATAAATTTAAAACTGTATGGGGAATTTTCTTCAAATTTGGCATATACGTCGTTATTAAAGTATACAACACATCAGTCGTGTTAATTTTCAGATTCTATATATCTTCTATTACACTTACTTTACCTAGAGTACATCAGGACTGAACATTTGCATAAAGTTATGGTATCACTGAGAAATAACACAACTTAATGATTACACTGGTATATTTTGAATAGCGCGTTGAATATACACATTGGACTTAACAGTTAGACGCAAGTTTACACCATAAATCAAGGTTACAATGAAACGGTTCTGTAATTGTTTGTTTATTGGGTTTATCGTCCCACCAACAGTATTTCAGTTATATGGAGACGGTGTCCACTTGAACTAGATATGGTGCTGCCTTTACTGTGAATAGCATACCGTGAACACCTGGCATGATACCACACCAGGTCACATTATCCTGACACCGGGCCAACCAGTCGTGGAACTACCCTTATATTTGCTTGAGCGTTAGCAAGGGAGCTACACCTCTACCATTTTAACGACATTGATATGTCGCGGCCCGGGTTCGAACCCGGGTCCTCCAGTATCTGGAGCCGACGCTCTACCGTTTGGTTCTGTAATTGAATCAGTTTTGTATCCTGTAAACTGCGTTTATCATGTTAGTTTATACCTTTTGTCTAGCAAAAAATAGATATTAACAAACAGTCAGTCAGTCAGTTAGTCTGTCTGTCAGTCTGTCAGTTTGTCTGTCTGTCTGTCTGTCTGTCTGTCTGTCTGTCTGTCTGTCTGTCTGTCTGTCTGTATCTGTCTGTCTGTCACCGCGTCTCTCTTCAATTGTTTCTTTTAAGTTTTTTGCTGCATGTCTTCTCTGTCATTAATATCAGAGAGACTCCCAGTTGGTAGAAATTGTATATATACTTGTCGAAACAAACGCACTGGAACAGCAAATATAGATGCACACAAATGTATTAAAATTGAGAGTTTATAATGTTATGCAGTATATTCACTGACAATATTACCTAAAAATTAACGCTTGACAAATTTCTTAATATCATCATCATCATCAGTGAGCAGCAGCAGCAGCAGCAGCAGCGTCATTTTCATTGTCATTGTCATCGTCATTTAACATCATCGTCGTTGTCGTCATCGTCTTCATTATCGTCATCATCATCGTCATTATTATCAACAGCAGCAGCACCCCTACCACCATCGCCACCACAACGTCCAATGCCATCACCACCACCATCATCAGCGGCAGCAGCAGAAGCAACAACAGCAGCAGCAATAACAATAGCAGCAACAATAACAGCAACAGCAGCAGCACCATCTGCCATGTAAAAATAATATGCCTTTTGGAATAAGGTTATATAGAAATGTATTTAACTTTGTTAGATATGTGTGTCTCTGAGTATAACAGTAGAAAAGAAGAATATTCTTGGTGCTGTTTTATTTTGTACTGCCCTCATTTTATTTGCACTATTACGTATCATTGCTCTCCAGTAGTGGAGGAAAACAAAGGCAAAATATCGATGGCTCTGGAAACAAGTTTTCAAACTTTTGTAAACATTCTTTAAACTCTGTTACAGCGTTTACTTAGGCAAGTTGTCTACCTAATCACAGACTGTCTTACATTTTTGTTACAAAATGGTTTCTCCGACTACACATTACCATTTGAGTAACCTATAATAGGCAAAAGTTCAGATCTTATAGTCATTATAATAACATTGAGATAAATAATTATCATAGTATAGAGATAAATAATATTCCGCCAAGAGCCAACTGTTAAACTGACCCGATGGTATGGATTCACGTGTGTACCAGCGTTGGGACAGCTCCGCACACGTGCACAATGATATCTACGTACAAGGTAATATAAGTATATGTAAAAGAAACAGGATTATTAAACACATGAATCAGAAGAATAAGTTAGACCACGTCAGGAGGAGGAAAATATTAATTCATTATGTCGGTTTCTTTTTAAACCGGAGATTAAAGTGTGCCAACAACGCATACGATACTACACCATATAAACATGTCACACCCAACACATGCCTCGTATTTCACCGCGTCCACAATAGCAGAGGTCACGTCATCGTCCATTTACATGCCAATAATTAGTGTCGCCAGGAAGACAAATGTAACTATCGCCATTCTTATTATAAATATCAAATTTCATACGTACAGAGAATAAAAAGTACATGCGGATTTTGTTTTTGCTTTTGAATAACGCAATCGTGGTTAGTGAACTCATTTATGATACTGGTGTTTTGTTGTTGGCATTTGACGTCACAATTCTGCCCTGTTGCAATAAATAGCACTGCACCACTTGTGTTTTCTTTGATTGGTTGTTGTTGTTGTATTTTTGTTACATCGCACCGGCTCCACAATGGCGACGTCCAGCTAATTATTATTTCATCTGGGTAGAACCACCGGCGCACCGCACGTTAAATGGAAAACATCTTCAAATGAAAGTTCTAGCCCTGACCGGAACTCGAACCCACGCGATGAGGGACTGAGGAGTTACAAGTCGGCGACTCATTGGCGCCCACTCACGCCCACCACAGATTTTGATACCTTCATACATACACCAAGTTTAAGTTAACATTAAACGTACAAGTGCACAACATCTGTCTTCTTCGTGCAGTTTGGGGCAGTAATTTGATTATGTGTTTTCTATTTTGAATTTTGTTTACGGGTTTGAAACGCACTAATCATATCTTTTGTTCGTTTGACTTACGCCTTCTGAATAGCTAACACTAAAAACCTCTCAGGTCAAATCCTAGGTCCGCCCAAGTAAAAGAGGGGTACACCGGTATGCAGTAATGTATTCTAGCAGAAATTCTATTAGGAGTTGTAATTAGTTCTGCTTCATATTCTTAAACTTTAAACACACATTTTGAAAACTATGTATTAGGGTGTATGTTATTGGTTTCACTGCTTGCCAACACCACCTGAGGGCGTGAGCGATGCTGTCAAGTTGCAAAATTGTTAAATAAATTATGAGGAATTTTATCGATTTCATTTTTTTTTTATCGATTTTTAATATACTAAAATTTTTAATATTCAGTCAATTTTATTAATGTTGCTTTAATCGCTATTGTTGGAGGTTTACTTTAATTCTAATAATGTCGCTTTTTGTTATATTTTATTAATGATATGATGACTGATAATGTATATCGCCTTTACAGAACCGTAAACTATGGGAGAGTCCATTATGGTCCAAAGTTTGTTGGTCAGCTCTCTTATCAGTCAAGTATTATTATGTCTTAATAAAATTTGTTATTAAATATGCATAAACTAAATATCAACAATTTCCTCTTCAAATCTGGGAGAGCTTGAAGTGGTATCTGACAGACTGCCTATATCAAATGCAAGTAACAATGTATTTTCCAACGTTTTAGGGAATTTAAAAAAAAATCTGCACAAACTAAATTTTAGTCTAAATAAAAACAGGTTTGAACACATCCTATATTGTTAGACAATACAAATCTCGGAGGGAAAATTATTCTAAAAGTTCATACTTTCAAAATCTATAGACTTTCACTTTAGAAACATCTGCTAAAATAGATATCGACGTCAAAGCGGACATCACGGATGACGATATAACATGATTTCAAAAGTAAGTTGTCACGTGGTTTTCTCAATTTGAAAATATGTATCTTTGTAGCGTGGCTCGGAGAGTAAAATACATGTTTGCAAAGGCCATTGGGGATTCATGCTTCACTGTTCACCCATACCTAGGGTATGAACGGCATTTTGCAAAAGTTTCAGGTAACAATGACTTATTTAGTCATTTGAGAAAAAAAAATGGTCCAAAGTGACGAATACCATTTTTATGTTTAATATGCTGAGTGACCTCCGTGATACTTCTCTCGATATGTAAAATGAGGCAAACTGAGCAAACAGACATATATGTTTATTTAGTTTATTTAGACACGTTTTATGTTTCTCAGTTTCAAGGCGAACAGAATAGTAAAGACAGTTCGGGTCGTCGATCGGTGGGCCATGTTATGTGGCGGCATTTCCCATAGCCAACCACTTACAACAACAACAACAACAACAACAAAAATAATAATAATAATAATATTATAGTAATATAATTATAATATTAATGATTATAATAAAAGAAGTAATAATGATGATGATGATGATGGTGGTGGGTGGTGATGAGGATGTTGTTGATGATGATGATGATGATGATGATGATGATGATGATGAAAATGATGAAGAAGAAGAAGATGATAATAATATATAATAATAATAATAATAATAATAATAATAATAATAATAATAATAATAATAATAATAATAATATAGTAGTAGTAGTAATAATAATGATGATAATAATAATAATAACAATAATAATAATAATAATAATAATAATTATAATAATAATAATAATGATAATAATAATAATAATAATAATAATAATAATAATTCTGCATTTGATGATAGCATTTATATAATTATAAGTCATTTTCTAAAACACTACATACACTGGTAACTAGGCATAGTACTCGGCAAATATGTAAGAATATTTAATCCTGATAAATATTCAACGAAGTTGCAGTGCAGCAGATTTATAAGCACACACTGTTATCTTTTAATGTATGATGTTATATTTCATTTTACGATTATGTGCTTAGTATTACTGTTACATTATATTGTGCTTTTTGTTTATTTAATTCAATAATACGATATATATATGTGTGTGTATGTGTGTGTGTGTGTGTGTGTCTGTGTGTCTGTGTGTGTGTGTGTGTGTGTCTCTGTGTGTGTGTCTGTGTGTGTGTGTGTGTGTGTGTGGTGTGTGTGTGTGTGGTGTGTGTGTGTGTGTGTGTGTGTGTGTGTGTGTGTGTGTGTGTGTGTGTGTGTGTGTGTGTGTGTGTGTGTGTGTGTGTGTGGTGTGTGTGTGTGTGTGTGTGTGTGTGTGTGTGTGTGTGTGTGCGTGCGTGCGTGTAAGGGACCCTAAGTCCGTAACTTCGACTTAAGAAGTCAACAGACAAAAATAACTTTAAAAACTTAGTATTTTTTAAGCTAAGCGTTTTCACAACTCTACTCTTTTACCTGGTTGGTGGGGTGGGTGATGCATCTCTCGTCCCCACCACACCCCTTGATCCATCCCTGCCTGAAACAAAGTTTAAAATCGGCTTTTATTATTAGCCAATAATGTGTGTAAGAAATATAAACTATGAACAAGTTGGAAAGTAGTGTCAATCGGGTATATTCATAATTGCAAAAATATTGACTAAGAATAATTATATTTAAAATATGTGCGTTTTGATTACTTTCTTCAATTGTTTGCAATCGATAAATAATTTAACAACGAGCAAGTATAACATCTGTTTTATTAGTTATTTAAACAGTTGTATTTGTAAGATAAAAAGTAACATAAGTTTACGACCGTTTAACACAATGCCCTACGCTAAGGTTCAACGATCGCGATAGACTAGTCGGTCTCTTTTGCCGGCTGACCGTTCCAAGGCGGTAACTGTTGGGTTTGCCCTTTGTTTTGACTCATCACAGCTTTGTTCTTACTTTTACATTTGGCTGGCGTCTAAATACCTTTGTCCTGTGCCTTTTCAAATTTTAGCATATGTTGCAATGCACACAGGACTTTGTCATATTTCTTAATTCGTATGATCGGGTTTGTACTAGTCGATTCGTACGTACGACCGGGGTTCAACTACCCTAACCAGGCATATAATACAATAAAAATAGTACACAGCTAGCATTGTATAATGGTCAACTAGTGAAACTAGAATATTTGCATGCATTATTCCTTTTATTATTGTGACCCGACAGGTGTGTCCGGACATTAAACTGTGTGTACAAATAGATAGGAGATATTACGCTGACAAAAACATCTATTCATATGCAAATAGGCAAACGATTCCTGTAGATAGAAACTCGAGTGTAGGTATACGGGCATGTATGGAGAATACGGTGTTGGCAAAGAGATTTTCAGATTAAGTGATAAATAAAAAGGGAAATGTTATTCGCCTTCGAATCGACGTTGGCGAGTTTGATTTTATGCATAGAGATCAGAGGAACTGTCAAAATTAAGATGTATTAAATAAAAACCTGTTTCAATTTATCCTTTATAATTATGTAATAAAGTTTAAATGCGCAAGAAAGAAGAAAATCTCAATACACATCAATAATAATTGCAAACACTCCCGCACACACGCGACCGCACACAAATACACGACGGTACACGAGCACGAAAACACACGCACGGGCGCACGCACACACATGCTCGTGGGCGCGCATTATTAAAATAGTGAAAACTGCTATTTGTAACTGTTTCATTTTGTCTAGTGGCGAATGTGCTACGCAGGCAAGCGTATCATTTTATCGATAGTAATTTATCCCGTGTTTCGCAAGCTTCGATAAAAATTGCGCACCCCTATGACAATACAGTCAGTCACATATCTGAGTTATAAACCGATCTCTTTTTAAGGCAGGTTTTAAACTTTATTGTTCTAGAATCAAAACGTGTAAATCCTGACCGGACGGTTCCCAGTGGGAGCATGCTGATCAGGAGCTACACCATTTGCAATGGTCAATTTGTGCTAAGCTATCTAACAGTCATCACATATTCAAAGTATTTCTTAGCAGGGATGGCTCCAGGGATGTTCGATAAACCCCACCAACCAGGTAAAAGTTTTGTGAAAACACATACATTTAAACTTGAAATGTATTAAACTTTGAAAGTAAATTTTTTTTTTTGACCGCTTACGTCGAAGTAAGAATCCCTTACAGTGTATATATATCTAGTATATACTGCGACAAAATTGAATGGATCTTGATTCATACCCCACCCCTACCAAAAATTGTCCGGACCCGCCCCTGTTTCTTTGCAATTCGATACCCGCCTATAAATCTGCAACAGCACATACCTTTGATTTTGTTTTGCATACAAAACCTTTGAGATTTTATAATGCGCAATTTTCCAAGTACACATTAAATCTTTTATAGTGTCTACGTGTTTCCTTTCATCAGTAAAATATGCGAAATGCACCTGTAGTTACGCTTCGGGTAACATGGAATAATTTCTATGCATTTAAAGTGACCATAAAGGTCCCCATTCTGATGATCGTATGACACAAATCAACGTGAATCAAATGCGTCATTTTTACTAAACTAGTAGGATCGGTTAAAGTAAGGTCGAATGTTGCTGCTGATAGTGTATGCCGGTTTCTGATGTTATTATTGATGGGTTTGTTTAAACAGCAATTTTGTCCATTTAACATGTACACGTATTTGCTTAATATATATTTTTTTCTTAAGACAAAATATAACATTACCATTCTCTGATTATTATTTCCAAACAAATCGAAAAGTGAATCTCGGACAGAACCTTCAAAGTAACAGACACCGGAAAGCCAACCTACATAACGCCCAAAGATAAGTGGTCCGTATGCTTTCTTGCCCAAAGACAAACAACTCTGAGACGGGGCGTCCATGGCCGAACAGTTACAATCGCCGACTTGTAACCCTTAAGCCCCTCGTTGCGTTTGTTCGAGCCCCGGTTGGGTCGAGAACTGTTTATGTAGTAAGACTTTCCATCTGACCTGCGCTGCGACAGTTGTTCTTCCCACACAGAAGTCTGGGGGTCTTCCTCGACGAATACACGAATAATTAGCTGGACGTCGCAAATATGACCATAAACTTGTCAAAGAGATGTAACAAAACAAAACAAAACAAACAAAAACCTTGACGAATCAGTGTTCCGTTTGTGACTGGCGTAAATACTAGTACGTATTCACGGTGTATACGCATATTGGTACTTCGCAGCATTGGTTCCCCATTCATTACTATTCGGCGGTATCTGGACAAGTATTTTTCTTTTGAAATGGTCGAGGAGTTCCGAGTGCTGTTTGTCCCTTAGTCCTTTTTATATTGGTGAAAATATGTGGATTTAATGTCAAAAAGCGGAAAAGATAGTCTTCAATCGAAATGATGTTTTTTAACGAAACCCGAACCACGTAAAGTTAATTACGTCGCCCAACAGTTTCCAAACATAATGTATATTTTTAATGGCACGTTGAATTGAATTTAAACAAAACACGTTTTACAAGAAATTACTTGTTTCACAAGGATTTTTAGCATTTTTTCGCAAATAAATTAGCAGCTATTTAAAAAAAGAAATATTTTGCTTGAGGCGACTTAAATGTTGTACCTGTTTGGTTTGCCATGAACGTAACTCTAACGACACAGGACTGTCCGTAAAACACTCACCTTTTTAAATGACTTTTGACTTAGAGAAAGAATGTTAAGAAAGATCTAATGTCTATCAGTACGTATGTTAAGAATTTTTCTTCTCTGTTTTTATCTGTGGTGGGTGGATTAATGGACTTAATTACCGGTGAATGAAGGATTTCAATGGTAAATCATGAAAATGAGATGTTACATGGCGTATAACTACTTCGAGCCAGTTGCGCAAAGCGCGTAGTGTTTACATGCTGTATAGAATGAAGGGGCACTATCAATTCAATACGGTCAACCAAGCGTTCTACCCAGGGTTTCAGATTGAAGTATAAAATCCGGTGTGAAGTTAATAGTCACAAAAAGTGTCTTTATTCAAAAGGAAGGGAGTAGAACTAGCCTAGACACACCAGGTATAATATATATTTATTACATCGTACTTGATAATGGGGTAGGCGACGTAAGGTTTTATTTCTTTGGGCATGTGTCATTTACACATTAGTTGCATCAAAATTCTATTTCAACGGTTAAAACAATTTTTGTTCATGCATAGTTTTGTGTTTTAAAATATGATTTATAGTATGAACGTATGATTTTAAACTAAATGGCAAATGTTTCATGACACTTTTATGACATGGAAAACCCACGCCCTGTTATTACAAGAAGCTTAATGACAAAAAAGTCTAACACATTTGAACAAATTATCGTATATTGTAAAAAAGAACATACATGTGTTCATGGGCAATCCAGTTAACCGATTTTAAACAAATAAACGGGTATTTAACTCTAATTATTTAACACTCGTATATGTTGTATGTTTATCGCTTGACTGTAATTATATTTTGCTCCTTTGATTAATATGTACACTCTTCCAATTTTGCACAGTCATTAGTTGTCTATTATATAAGAGTTATCAAACAATGATGATTAAACTAGATACATATACAGACACCATAGAAGAAGTGCTAACTGCGACACATTCACATACTAAACCGTCACATGATGAACCCTAAAAGATAAAGCGCTAGCCGCCATACATGATGTCATACTCAGTCACATGATGAACCGTAAAAGATACAGCGCTAGCCACCATACATGATGCCACACTTAGTCACATGATAAACTGTAAAAGATAAAGCGCTAGCCACCATACATGATGTCATACTCAGTCACATGATGAACCATAAAAGATATAGCGCTAGCCACCATACATGATGTCACACTTAGTCACATAATGAACCATAAAAGATAAAGCGCTAGCCGCCATACATGATGTCATACTCAGTCACATGATGAACCGTAAAAGATATAGCGCTAGCCACCATACATGATGTCATACTCAGTCACATGATGAACCGTAAAAGATAAAGCGCTAGCCACCATACATGATGTCATACTCAGTCACATGATGAACCATAAAAGATAAAGCGCTAGCCACCATACATGATGTCACACTTAGTCACATGATGAACCGTAAAAGATACAGCGCTAGCCACCATACATGATGCCACACTTAGTCACATGATGAACCGTAAAAGATAAAGCGCTAGCCACCATACATGATGTCATACTCAGTCACATGATGAACCATAAAAGATAAAGCGCTAGCCGCCATACATGATGTCATACTCAGTCACATGATGAACCGTAAAAGATATAGCGCTAGCCACCATACATGATGTCATACTCAGTCACATGATGAACCGTAAAAGATATAGCGCTAGCCGCCATACATGATGTCATACTCAGTCACATGATGAACCGTAAAAGATAAAGCGCTAGCCACCATACATGATGTCATACTCAGTCACACGATGAACCATAAAAGATAAAGCGCTAGCCGCCATACATGATGTCATACTCAGTCACATGATGAACCATAAAAGATAAAGCGCTAGCCACCATACATGATGTCACACTTAGTCACATGATGAACCGTAAAAGATAAAGCGCTAGCCGCCATACATGATGCCCTACTTAGTCACATGATGAACCGTAAAAGATATAGCGCTAGCCGCCATACATGATGTCACACTTAGTCACATGATGAACCGTAAAAGATAAAGCGCTAGCCGCCATACATGATGTCATACTCAGTCACATGATGAACCGTAAAAGATATAGCGCTAGCCGCCATACATGATGCCACACTTAGTCACATGATGAACCGTAAAAGATAAAGCGCTAGCCGCCATACATGATGTCATACTCAGTCACATGATAAACCGTAAAAGATATAGCGGTAGCCGCCATACATGATGCCACACTTAGTCACATGATGAACCGTAAAAGATAAAGCGCTAGCCGCCATACATGATGTCATACTCAGTCACATGATGAACCGTAAAAGATATAGCGCTAGCCGCCATACATGATGTCACACTTAGTCACATGATGAACCGTAAAAGATAAAGCGCTAGCCGCCATACATGATGTCATACTCAGTCACATGATGAACCGTAAAAGATATAGCGCTAGCCGCCATACATGATGCCACACTTAGTCACATGATGAACCGTAAAAGATAAAGCGCTAGCCGCCATACATGATGTCATACTCAGTCACATGATAAACCGTAAAAGATATAGCGGTAGCCGCCATACATGATGCCACACTTAGTCACATGATGAACCGTAAAAGATAAAGCGCTAGCCGCCATACATAATGTCATACTCAGTCACATGATGAACCGTAAAAGATATAGCGCTAGCCACCATACATGATGTCATACTCAGTCACATGATGAACCATAAAAGATAAAGCGCTAGCCGCCATACATGATGTCATACTCAGTCACATGATGAACCATAAAAGATATAGCGCTAGCCACCATACATGATGTCATACTCAGTCACATGATGAACCGTAAAAGATATAGCGCTAGCCGCCATACATGATGTCATACTCAGTCACATGATGAACCGTAAAAGATAAAGCGCTAGCCACCATACATGATGTCATACTCAGTCACATGATGAACCATAAAAGATAAAGCGCTAGCCGCCATACATGATGTCATACTCAGTAACATGATGAACCGTAAAAGATAAAGCGCTAGCCACCATACATGATGTCATACTCAGTCACATGATGAACCATAAAAGATAAAGCGCTAGCCGCCATACATGATGTCATACTCAGTCACATGATGAACCGTAAAAGATAAAGCGCTAGCCACCATACATGATGTCATACTCAGTCACATGATGAACCATAAAAGATAAAGCGCTAGCCGCCATACATGATGTCATACTCAGTCACATGATGAACCATAAAAGATAAAGCGCTAGCCACCATACATGATGTCACACTTAGTCACATGATGAACCGTAAAAGATAAAGCGCTAGCCGCCATACATGATGTCATACTTAGTCACATGATGAACCGTCAAAGATATAGCGCTAGCCGCCATACATGATGTAATACTCAGTCACACGATGAACCATAAAAGATAAAGCGCTAGCCGCCATACATGATGTCATACTCAGTCACATGATGAACCAAGCGCTAGCCGCCATACATGATGCCACACTTAGTCACATGATGAACCGTAAAAGATAAAGCGCTAGCCGCCATACATGATGTCACACCCAATCACATGCTGAACTATAGAAGATATATCGCTAACCGCAACACACGAAGTCTTACTCAGTGGCATGACACTTTATCCCTTGCTGTAACATAGTAGATATAGTGCTAGCTGCCACACGACACACTCAGTCACATGCTATAACATATAAGATACCTTGGTAACTGTTAAATATGATGTTACACTTAATTCCACGATGAACTACAGAAGATATATTGCTTACTGTCAAATATGATATCACACCCAGTGTTTCAGCTTTAAGGATATAGTGATAGCTATAATAATTACAATTTTGGTTTCTTTATCCGTCGACCCGGGTTCGAATCCGGCTTGGTACCGATGATTTGTTTTGGCTACGCCTTGGTACAGCTGTCAGTTGTAAGATGAAGGCTCGTCCAGGAAATTCTCCTAACTCTCCGAAAATGGAGTTTAAACGTTGAAATGGCTTTACGTTATCATAAATGACGACTGATTCATGCAGAAGCGGGTGGTGAGATGGGTGGGGTTGCTGGTATAAACCAACCTTTAAATGCATAGCTTTCCGTGCTTTTGTGTATATAACCAGTACCTGACACTCACTCGAAATAAGGTGGGGCTATGCTGTCACCATTGCCATTTTGAAAGAATGGTTTGATTTAGCGTTTTAAGTTAAGCCCTGTGGTTGATTCCTGAACCTCCCGGGGACATTCTATTTACCGTCTCACCAGGACAGATCGGCAGCGCCCTTTTAGCAACTCGAGGCCAATACATTTCAGTTAGAGTCAGATAAAACGACTTAAAGTAAAGTACACTTTTACTTAGTAAATTGTGATAATTGATCACCTACATTTATGACACGTTTTGTGTATTCTGTTCAAAACGCGTTTTAAATTATTTCGCCGTTTCTCTAGTCTTTATTTAAAACATCAAACCTAGTCACGCCAGTAAGCTCTCTAACCTATTTAGCTCATATATGTAAACTTAAACGTGGTATCCGACGGTTTGTCTACATTTTATATATGTAACAATATCTGTAAGTAAAAAACGATTGGAATTCCTGCTAAGAATAGACATCGACGTCACATCGGATGACGTATATGAAACGAAAACATAAGTGGTCACAGGATTTTCTAAGTTTAAAAATAGCTAGCTGTGCAGCATGGCTTAGATAGGAAATATAGTTTGTAATGACAATTGCGGCGTTGTGGTTCACTTTTCCGACGGATGTAGGACACCAATAAACAGCATTTTACGAGATCTGTTCCGATAAAAATGGTTTACTAAGATGTATAATGAAAATATTTTTGGTCCAAACTGTCGGACACCACCTTTTCGGACACCATGTTTAAGTCAAGAGTATATTTTTACTAGAAGCCTCGACATAAGTTGTGGTATGAATGTCGTAAAACGAAACCAATTCCTAATAATAGCCCTTTTAAAGTTTTTTGTCATAGATGCCAACAACTATTTAAAATAAATAGCGCACCCACACATGATCCATTATCCTCTTAAAATTTACCATCTGCTTTTATCAAAACACAATGGATGTAATCGAAATCAGGTAATCAAGTGGGTATGGTGGGGTTGGGATTATTCTTCGAGTTTTTCACAATTGTATAACCCGGCTTGCTTTAAATTAGGGAGGAGTGAACAATTTTGTCCCATATGCATATTTTCGAAGGATGTGCTGTTTGTCCCTCATTTTGACATTATTTAGTATAATTGAGCAATTAGCACTCGTTAATTCTCAGCGGGAGTCGGACAAGTCTGGATTTCTGTCGCATTCGCATTATCTTTAGTCCATTTCAGTATTTATTCGGAAAATGATGCTATTCGGAAAATGATGCAAGAAAGTGAAATAGCCGTACCGAGGTGTTCCGAATATCTGTTTCGAAGAAATATAGTCAAAGTGTTTCAAGTGAGCAGCTCGGGGGTCTGTGAAATCTTTCAAAACGACGTAAAAAATCGCACAAAAGTTTGCATCTTAAATAATGTCACAATCCGTACATGTTAGAGCTATGATTTTAACGATGCAGAAAAACTTTACTAATATGGATATGTATAAATCTATTATACTCTTAAAGATCTTATTAATTTAATATCTGGCGTTCATCCTTTTAGATCATTAACTGTTTTGCTTTATATAACGTTTGCATGCGTGCATAAGATTCATCCCATGAATCGTGGCCGTTTTCATAAAACCATAATTTAAACAATAAGCGATGAATTCCGTTAGGTTGCTTTTTATTTGTAAGTTTATACTTATAACACTTCTAAATAGAAGTTCGGCCCTGTACCGCACATTTTCCGTCATGTCTAGTATTTTGATAAGTAACCTCTACAAATATTTGAGCATTTATTATGGCCTATTTATAAAAACTGTAGCATCCAATGTGCATATATTCTTTTCACATACTGAAACGACCACTGCCAGTTGGGTCACACGCCAATCGTTTTGAAAGACTACCTCATACAACTGTAATGAGTCGACTGCGTCAAGCCCAGCTATACGTTACGCCCAGTCCACTTTTTAACTTCGTAAACATTAGTCTTCACGTAGTGTTATCTCTTTTTAACGACGAAATAAACTGCGCTAGGTAATAAAATTGAAAAAAATCTTAAGCAACGTGTTGGACAGTTCAACAACAAAAAAAGACAATCGGAACACCTCGGATAATTCACGAACCATTCCTTGGATGTATGTAGGTAGTCGGATTACCTCGGCCATTTCCCTAAATGGGACGTCTTTTGTGACAGACGTCAAAACAAGGATGGCAGCTCGGATGACGTCTCACTATAATACGATGCCTGTAAAACTTCACTTTGTGGCTGCTTCAAATTTAAATCATCAAAGTTTAATTTACCCGGCGCAGCAAAGACACAGCTGCCAAACGACTCCATTGTTTATGTATTGTGCGAACTACATTTTAAGCATTCCGGCGAACAAAAGGATCGTGATTTCTGTACGTATCATTGCACCAGATGCATCTGAGGGATGACTGTCCCGAGGACGGAATTACCCGAGGAGTTCCGATTGCAAAAAAGAGCCGATGTTTTCCGATAAAGTCAAGTGAACTGCGCTGACGTTGCTTCTGCTCCATAGGGTCTAGTAGTAACATGTTAACCTCTTATAATCTATGTCCCTTCTCCGAGTACCACATACTGCCATTAAAAAGAAAAGTTTTTGCCTTTTTAATAAAAATATAATTATAATTTGGTGGTAAAGATTTGATTAAAATATATTTAATTTAGTTTAAGAAAATAAAGACTATAGTTTATTTTTTGTTAGTTTTAGGAACTACTGAAAGACTACAAACTGATGGACATCACCATTAAAACCAACATTTTTTTACATTTATTTCATAAATCCATATTTTTCAGTTGGGTATTTATCATCTAAGTTGCAGGGGACACGATCAAACGCATGCATGCTCAAACTTGTCAAATCTAGTCATGTGATCGGTACTAAGCGTTTAATGGGGCGTCCGTGGCCGAGCGGTTAGAGTCGCTGACTTGTAACTCCTCAGCCCCTCGCCGTGTTAATTCGAGACCCGGTCGGGGCGGGAACTTTCATGTGGGCATGTTTTCCAGCTACCTTGTTAAACTTTGGTGCGCCGGTGGTTCTACTCAGTGATAATTCTGAGGCCTCCCTCCACCAATAATTAGCTGGACGTCGCCATAATTGTGTCTGTGCGATGTAACAAAAACAGACACACACAAAACAAACAAAAACAACAAAAAAACAATACCAAAAAAAACAACAAAAACGAGCAAATCAACAAGAAAACACACACACACACACACACACAAATCACACACAACAACAACAACAACAACAACAACAACAACAACAACAACAAAACAACACACACAAAATTACTAAGCGTTTAATTTGGTTTTGACTTCACTATCGGCCCAGTCTGTATTATGCTTATGACACATTTATAAATATTACTTGCATATTCACAGTCGTAGTTTAACAAATATTTTGAATAACACAATATTTACCTACAAGCAAGCAATCGGGAGTGAAATTTTACACCTATATTCACTGTGGGTTGATCAAGCTTCTATGCTTGTGCCATGCCTACTAGACCAGCAGTGACAGCTATATATTATTCTGTTGCCTATTTGCTGTTGCTTTAGCGTATTTTCTTAATGAAAATACAATGGTGCCTGAATTATGATGCTTCATCCTCTATTCTTAGCGCTAGCGAAACAACGCACAACGGATAATAGTCAATTATTTATTCCACCGAGAGGATTGTAATACAATAATGCAGTATTCACACACATCAACAGATTGATCAAGTTTCAAAATTGTTTTGTGGCCATATAAGAGGGCTGTACGAACAGGATCAACACTTTTGTTTAAGCTTTTACAAAATATACATTCTTGCCATTGCATGCCAAAACAAGGAACCAAACGTACAATATTTAGGTTATCCCCAAATGCAGATTTATAGTTAGATGATGTTTATCATGTGTCATTATAATGACGTCATTACATGTTATATTAATACTTTAATTTAATCGTCTCCGTTTAAATGGACAATTCGGTGGTAAAATGTAGGTAGAATTAACTGCTAACAAAATAAATAAATGGACGAATGAATTAATAAACCAATCAATAAATAAATCAAAATCAGCAAGTCAATAAATCTACAAAACCGCTTTAAAAGTAGTACCAATGTTGAGAGAAGAAACTGTCAGAAAAAATGCGCCCTCCTCAAACAGCCGCATAAATAAATAAATAAATAAATAAATAAATAAATAAATAAACAAATAAATAAATAAATAATGAATAAATGAATAAGCAAACAAACAAACAAATAAATAAATGAATAAATAAAATGTATGGGTTAATTAAAACATCTTGCACAGAGGTGCTTGGTGACGTACCCGGCGTTTTTTTGTTTTTTTTGGTGTTTCTGTAAAACCACGAAGTAAATTATTATACTGTATATGCATTTATATACTGATTATATGTCAGCTATCTATGGCACAACAATGAAGAACATTGCCTTTAATGTAAATGCTCTGTGAATGGAGAAAATGCAACAGGATGTAAAGAGAATTCGCAGCTGTGTCTTTTTGCGATTTATTAAAATAAAAAAACGTGTTCTCCACATGTAACAGTGCAGCTTGTTGTTACAAAAATACCAGTTTAGCAGACAGCAACCAAAAAGGCACAGCAACATGATATAGTAATGAATATAACAATAACATAATACTGAATTATAATGGACATCGAAACATCCACCAACATGGACCGTTTAATACGCATGCGTCCTGAAATATGCAAATGTATTTCTGCCACCGCAAAAACTTGCCACTTGTTTTCTTACTGCAAACGAGATCTGCAGCGCCCTGAATGTTGCACATCTTCGATCTGTTTTTCTTAAATCAGACGTGACACCACTTCATTCGGGTTCTTCTGTTCGTTGGCCGTGCTGTATGATAACAATATAGAGATATTATTAGCCAAGGTAATGTCAAATTCAAAGTCCATAAAAAAAATTACTTGCGTATTAAATTGAAAACAAAATGATAACACTGTCTTAGATTATACAATTTTTGACACTAAGAATATTTGACAATTTAACTATCGTTAAATATTTCCTCTTTGTTCAGATAAATCATGCAGAATTCTCGGAAAAAAGCAAACTACTTTGTTGTGTTTTCACGACAAAGGGGCGCCATATTTTCACTTTACCACTTTCTAAGGCATTCTGATAGATTTACGTCATAGGATAGGCCTACGATAGAGTCCGAATATAACAAATTTTGAATTGAAATATTTACAAGGGCTACGTATATGGAAGGAATGTGCCTTTCAACACAATTTATATTGTTTTTGTTTGTGTGTGTGTGTGTGTGTGTGCGTGCGTGCGTGCGTGCGTGTGTGTGTGTGTGTTTGTTGTCAGACTGCTTACTGTGACTTGATTTATTTAAACGGTAAATTTGTACGTAAACGTAGGAAAGGATATTCCGTCATAAAAAGTAGATGGAAATTGGGAGATATCATAATGATTTTTCTTAGAAATTGATGATAAAGCTTCAAATATGTTCGTCTGCTGTGGACATTACTGAAATCTCTATGTTTTCACGAAACGTTTAGATTTTCCGTTCATTTGTAGATAAAGTAGTTGGAACAAGGTCTAATTTTCGGTGATTTGTTTTTTTTTTCTTGATCAAATGATGTTAGATTGTTCATCATAACTATTTGACCTCTGTTGTGTTTCTTGTATTTTATTATTAACAAATATCGCTACTCGATCTTTCTGTAAATGTGTCTAGTGCATGGAATGATGCGCTAAAGTAAGAAACACTTGCAAAAATTTACGTCATTGTACGATCAAATTAACGCAAAAATAAAATGTAAGTATGGGATTAAACACGTGATATTAGCATGCGATTATAATAAGCTATGATGCAAATTGTGGTCTCAGTACGGATTTATTTTGCTACTTTAGCTAAATTATCATAAGAATCGAATCGTAATGCGATACAATCGGAACACCTCGGATAATTCACGAATCATCTCTCGGGTGTATGTAGGTAGCCGGATCACCTCGGCCATTTCTCTAATAACTGTTATAATTATGCCAAAGCAGATGTATGGTTCTTGTACTCTGCACTTTTCCTCATTAAGACGGTTATATCTGCCTTTGATCTACCTCTTACAGTTTTTGTGTTATGCTCCAGACAAAATATGACGGACGCACGAACGAACAACGGACTCACTGACGGAATAACGAACGGGACGGACGGACAACCTGGCGACTATATGCTCGCAATTCGGGGAGCAGAAAAACGTATTTGTGTGCCTCTTTATATTGGGCAGGATAAGTGAGTGGTCGTAGGTGGGATAGGTCCGAACCCAACTAAAATTGCCAGAAAATACTTGCAAAAGTACACCCACCCCTGAAAAAAATTCGGGTTCCGCTGAAAAAAAAAACGCATTTTGTGTACACACCAATTTAAATGTACGGTGGCAGAAAGTGGTCCCGGAGACATCGCTGAGGTGTTATCATTGCGTTTAAGTGTTCATTTTAGACCTGTGTTACAAGTAAGAGCACGGATGTGAGACATCCAAGGCGTCGTTGAGCATGCGCCTTAAACGAGAAAAAACCTATTCTGGTAACTAAACACTCTTTAACACTGTCGATTTGTCACATATATATATTAGAGAGTAACGAACCAAAAACTCTGAATGGAACACGATCTGCTTCTTTACTTTCTTCCTTGTTGGCTGCTAAATCTGCATTTACAAGCGGCATACTCGGTTTCTTGCTTTAAACAAGAGCTCACCAAACAACTGCGCACTGCTCTTAAAGTCTGCTACCTTTTTATAATTGCAAGTTACACTTTATTGTTGAAGGATGCATTGTTAAAAAAACCCAAAATACTCGCGGTTTATGTCTTTCAAAAAGGTCTCACAGAACAGCTGCGATTTCCTGTTACTGCCTGCTACACTAACGCCTCCATAAAAACTGCATTTTAAAAGAGCAGCGCCAATTACTATCGTTAAATGAATTGATACAGACAAAATATTGGATACCACTTTTAAATAACGACCTGCGAAAAGGAAGGATAAGTACGTGCGCGGCTGCAGGTGAACAATAGATACGTCAAACGTTAATACGTCAGACATGTATAAATGTCAATGGAAAACCCCCCAACTAATACCGATATTTTATATATAAAAAACTGTTTTTTTTTCTTTTCAGAATGCGACGAAATACTTCATTGCTCGGGATTTTGCTTGTTCTCTGTTGTTGCTGTAAGTACATTTGAACAAGGCACTAATTCACCATACTGAATGTAATAACAATATGCAAAATGTATTAAACTCTATAAAAGCAAGTCAAATACATGCCAGGTAAACGTTATATTGCCAATAACACTGATACGAAAATTACACAAAAAGGGTCAGCCTAAAACGGTCATCCGACGGATGGAGCAAAATATTGTTCTCAAGTAACTAAATAAGTCATGGTAATCAGAAAAAAAACTTGCAAAATGCTGCTCATTGATGCCTAAGATCAGTGTGTACAGTAAAATATAAATCCATATTCCTCATTGTAAACAGGTATTTCCTATCTGAGACACTTTGCAGAGAAAGCTAACTAGGAAAACCACGAGACAACTCACTTTTGAGATTACGTTATATTATCACCCGGTTGATCCGCTGTGACGACGGTATCATTCTTTTAGAAGAGATATGATCACACTTATATGTAGATTTAGAATGATTGAACTTTAAGATTGTTTTCATCGCGACTTCTAATGTCTAACAATGTGGGCAGTGTTTCAAACCGTCGTTACGCATACTCAAGTATTATTTTATGAAGAAATTATACCTTAATTCCCACAAAACAGAGGTAAGATATTGTTACATGGATTTGATATAGGCAAACTGTCGGATACCTCCTTAAAAGTTACCGCCTTTGAATGGTAAGTTAGCGTGGGGTCATGTTTGAATGGGACCTTTAATGTGGGAACGTCTGTCAGCTGCCATGCAGTAATCAATAGGTCTGCCCTGAGACATTTTCTTGGGGAACTCTCTCTAGCAATACTAAACGTCGCTAATAGGTATATACTTGTTACGGCGTTGTGCTTATAAAATCAAACTCCAATCCAATTTTCTATGATCATGATCATGTGTTCTTTTCGTGTGCAGTTTTTGGTCATCATACACATTTCCTTCGGACAAAAAAAACTATTCTAACCAGGTTTTTACTCTTTTTTACACGAGAAGGAAAAGACTAATAGCTTTTTCATCGAAAATGTTGAGGTGAAAAACAAAGTTTCACCTTAAATTATGCTGAACATTTGAATTTTCAGTTATAAAAATATTCGATATTTATAGAAATATATTTTGACTGCATGCATTTCTAAGATAGAATATACATGACTCTAATTAAAAGCGAGTGAAACGTATATTTTGCAATGGTGAACAGTACAGATTTGCAGAAGCTTCCAGATAAAAACTATTTGATCATTAAGTTTGAATAGTTAAGCGCATAAAAATCCAACTGTAAATACTTTAATAACAGTTAAGCACATAAAAATCCAACGGTATATACTTTAATAATAGTTCAGCACATAAAAATCCAACTGTAAATACTTTAAAAATAGTTTAGCACATAAAAATCCAACTGTAAATACTTTAATAATAGTTTAGCACATAAAAATCCAACTGTAAATACTTTAAGTTGTACAAGAGTATTCTTAAACCTTTTAAAGACATTTGCATTAACCATGTTATACGTTTTAGACAGAAAACCACTTTTGCTCTATATTTAGTTTTGTATTCCCTTTTTTCGTATGTAAAAGGACTTTACTCTAAGTATTAAAAAACTACATTCTTACCTCCTTAGGTATTTGGAATATTGTTACTGCAGTAAAGTTAAGATTTTTCCACTTTTTAAACTTTTTAAAAACACTTAAGACTAAGCATACATATAAAATGGAATTATTTAAAATGCATTATTTAAAAAGCTTGAGCTTCTTAAAAAAATAAGCAAATGTTTAAATAAAATTTATTATATTTCTTAAATAAAGTATATGAAAAACTTCCCACAAGGGACATAACAACAACATTTCTTTCATTTCGAAAATGAGGAATAATATGAACTAAATTACTAAAACAGTTTACATTACAGAATCAGTATAATGAAGGTCATTGGACATCGAGCTCCAGGCAATCGGAACTCCTCGGGTAATTCCGTCCTCGGGACAATCATTCGTGAATTATCCGAGGTGTTCCGATTGAGCTCCAGGCTGACCAAGGCCGCTTGGGAAGAGTAAGTAAAACGGGACCGTGAGTGTGCGGTGTCGACCCACGGGATCGCCAGGCACGGTGGAGGGTACTTCGATCTCGACGGGACAGCCAGGCTTCACCCTCGCAAGAGGAATATGTAGAGGCCTGGATAATAAAATTGGATATGATGATAATGATGATGACGATGATGAGGAGGAGGAGGACGATGATGATGATGATGATGAAGGTTAAAAATACTGATATATATATAAAAAAAAAAAAAAAGAACCTGGAAAAAATGACTCGAAATATCTAATAAAATATCGATGTGTTCCTTCTTATTCAGTTTTCGTGACGCAAGCATTGTCCTTCCAGTAATCTGATATTAGACGACTACACTTTCAATGCAACCAACTGCGGAACCAGGGACGCCAAAGCAATTAATATTAATGGATGAACCTAAGTACTGTAAAGTAAGGTCATTTTTGATTACTTTTAAAAATTGAAAAGGGTCTTAATGGGAGATCTACGATATCATTAATGAACAATATAGCTGCTGCTAAGACAAACGTTTTATAGGATTTGACCACACTTACACTTTAAAGGCGACTCTTTATTTGCAACCCTTGAGTCAGCATTAGTAGTGTAATGCGTTACGGTACATCATTGATGCGGTTACACTTTAAACTGCAACTCGAACAATATAAGAAATGTAATTATTCTTTTTAAACATTCGAATGCCTGAAAAATTGTATCCGAACGGTCAAATGCTCATACGTTCGTCCACATCCTTAGTTTAAATAGATTTTGGGGTAATATTGCAATGTAAAGTATACATACGCAGCATGACTAGATTCGTTAACAGGTGGTATGGCTTGTAGATATTCAAGACCATATGAATTACCCAGTAGTTAATTGTCAAAAAGATTTGAAACAAACAAAAACAAAACAAAAAATGACAGCAGAAAGAAGTATGAGCAAACTGACACATTGCAGTAGTTCGATACCAACGGCTTTGGGATGTAGTAACATAATAATGTATACCTAGATATTTTGTTTTAATCTGAATATTGGCTTTGACCATGCCATCTATTTCTGTATTCATTTATCAAATATGACTGCATTTTTCCAAATCATTAAAATACTATGTTAAAATAATCATCTGATATTTCAGAAGTATAATAATAAAATTGCTAAAACTTAACAAGCTAGT
The DNA here is from genome assembly GCA_007844125.1 of Sinonovacula constricta. Lineage (NCBI taxonomy): Eukaryota > Metazoa > Mollusca > Bivalvia > Cardiida > Solecurtidae > Sinonovacula > Sinonovacula constricta. Next base: position 28,244,872 of record CM017569.1, on the reverse strand, counting down.
TAAATGTTTTATTTGTTGTTTTTCTCATTTTTTTAAATACTCCACAGCGACACATTATGATCATTATATGTCCAGTTACTTTGATGGAGGAGGAATCCAGACAACTGTCTGGGTAGAACCACCGGCGCATCGCTGGCCGCTAGATAAATGAAAACCAAAATGCTTTTCGAAAATCCGGCAGATTGCACACTCCGAGTTGTTTTGTTTTTAAGATATACATTCATTTTAATAGTGGTATATGTTCATGCGCCACAGCAAGACCCATTTTCATGTCTGGGGGTACTTCACCTGCAGATATTTCATCAGCATAGGCGATACTACCAATTTATAAGTCTAGCTTCTTTGTTATTATTATTATTATTATTATTATTATTATTATTATTATTATTATTATTATTATTATTATTATTATTATTATTATTATTCCATATTTATAAACCACCCTTTTCATAATTAAAATACGTTCAACGGTGGTTTACAAAGACAGTAATTGAAAAAAATAGCAGTGACAAATTGACAAAACATAAAACATAAATCCTGTAAACCTAGAACATGAAATCAAAATATAAGTACTAAGAATGAAAGACAGTGATCGTAAAATCATTTAAAACATTAAAAGAACAAAACACATATTGGTAAGTATTAATACTGAATGTATGTTTTTCCTATATGACAATGATACATATAAAAGAACAGCAGCTTAAAAGTCCCAAAATCTGATATATTTACTGACATCCATAATGTTGGATGAAAAGGTAGGTTTGTTCTTCCTATCCAGACGTGACTGCAACTACATTTTCCATTTCTATTCATACTCAAATCGAATAACATGTCTGACATTTGTGTATTTAGCTTGTTTTCGTTTGTATCTCTTCCAGTATAGTATCTGATCCGGAAGTCGCAGCGGGGTTTTACATTGAGCCAGTTAGCAATGTCAATTTTGTGCTCTGTAATTTTGCCATGCTAAATGCTGCCGGACATTCACAGTACAACATAACTAATGTAAGTGCCATACCGTAATTGCAGACAATACAATAACATGATCAATGAAGACAATCAATAAAAAATACGCTTGACAAAATCATTCTTAAATTGTTTATGTTTTTTCTTTCTCTTTCTCTTTACGCAAATAAATCGCCTTATCAATTTTCCAACGATATTTTAGCTACACTGAGTCGGTGTTTCACTTGAAGCCATGAAAAACTGGCAAGAAGGCAAAATATCTGTGTGTTATTTTTTTCGAATAAGAGGATTCACATTTGGGTAATGTTTTGGGTGGTTGATATATATTTCAACATCAAACTGTTTAAGGTGATGTCAATGGGATCTTACAAATGGTTGCTATCAATATATTACAAAAATGTTTTTAAAATTACCCGGGATTGCTCAAGTATTCCACTCGTGTTTTATAATGGAATTTCTATAATTTTACTTCTTATCGTTTTTAGCTTAAAAATGAAGAAATTGATTCAGCACTCGTTGGTGAATTGATTCGAGTCGTAGTCTAGGCGACTATCAAGTAATTAACAACACCTTAGTCTTGTTTTAGGGAATTTGGGCGAACTTGCTGCCAAAGCGCACCATTTCTTCCAAATACATAAGACCCAACAACGGTTCAAACTGTTGGGCATTCTCTCACCAGAGGGCGTGCTACACAAGTTTCGCTTACACCTCTGTCAACACCGGGAAAAGTAGTTCTCATACACGTGATATTCTATCGTCACTCCGCAAAATAGTTCCCCGAAAATTTGAGTTAAAATATATCTTAAACATTGTTCTAAAAAAAATAAAAATACCCATTTTCATTTTAAGTAAAATATACAGAGATCAAAATAATTTCACGAGCATTTTATTCATTATTTATATTTTGTACAAGAATCTTGTACACCGGCCGTTGACAGAGGTGTAAGCGAAACTTGTGTAGCACGCCCTCTGGTGAGAGAATGACTGTTGGGTACCACCTTTATAAACAAACAAACGTAGCTTACGACCATAAGCCGTTTTGCTTGTGATATAACTGGGTTTTGTCGTTACTACATACAGAACAGCTACCTCTGGCAGTAGCACAATAAGCGCGATTAGACGGGTCAACGTGCAGCTATCTAACCAGCCCCCTACTTTCGGTTCGATTCTAAACCCAATCCCGCTCTACACCGACTACTTCGAAACGAGTAAGTACAGCAAACTAACTATGATATATTATTAATGCAAGTTAGAAGTCGCCCTATATTTGCAGCCAGTCAGAAGCTGTGCAAATTCAAATTCCTCAGCGATTAATCTCAATAGTCCTTTCTATTTTCTATTTTAAAAATGAACAAAAGAGATCAATCTATTTTGATAAATGGTTTTATTTTCAACTGCACATGTGCAACAAACCACGCGTTCTGGCTTTACTCCTCCCCTTGTGACGACAAGGTTGAACACGTCAAGACGACTGAAAATTTAATTGACAGTTTTATTGGGCGGATTACATGCCATTTCGGTAGAACAGATAGAAGTGAGGCGGGGACTTCTGAGTCGTTTCGGCTTCTTTTCTCTATAGAAACGTCTTTATAGACTTGATCCTATACAAAGAGCTAGGATCTGATATATCCAATGCGCCGTAGAGAGGATGCGCTTTAAACAAGAAAATGACTATCCTGGGAACTAAATACTCTCTTACACTGTCGATTAAATACATAAACAATTAGGATGCCAAACAGTTGACAGTTACGAACCATAACTCTGGTGGGAAGTACTGTATTTGCTACTTTTTTGGTTTTCCTTGTTCTCTGCTACATCTGTATTTACAAGCTGCATTGCTAACATCGATATACTCGGTTTCTTTTATTAAATAATAGCTTGCCAATCAACTGCGCATTCCTGTAAATGCCAGCTACTTGTTTTTATAATTGCACGCTGCACATTATTGTTGCAAGCTACATGCGTAGTGATGAAAACGGAATTCTCAGTTCTTTTCTCTGAAAAAGGTCTAACAGAACAGCTTCGATTTTTTTTTCTGCCAGCTAGATTAACAAGCATATAAATACTAATTATCAATGGTATGGTGCTCTTAACAATGTTTCAATCTTATTACACACGTGTGTAAAACTGAAGTAATTTTGCGAAATAATTTTTCAACTTATGATACAATCAGGAAAGCGGTATATAGTGGAACCCCTGAATTGTTTTTATTTGGGGGAGTCGGCAGCAGTTGGCTGGGGTAGAATTAAACTTGTGTCAGCATTCTTATAGTGTTAGTCCACATACGGGATTGCAGATGACACAGAAAACATTCAATATTCATAGAGCATGTTTCGTCGTTTTAGCACCGAGTATTCCTGTCTTTGCGGTTCCTGTGACGGACGACAATGGATTTGACCTTGTCATACAAGGTAGGTGTAGAGTACAATTTATTTGACAATGTTAATGTTTTCCGATACTGTTGGCCAAACAAAAATAGTAGTAAAATGTGCAAAAATGTATCGTTTACTTGAAAGGTATTGCTGCAAGCTGCTTATTGATGCCATGGATTTTTGTGGCAGTTGTCATAATACACATTTGATTTCAGAGGGGTTGGGCCCATGTATAGGCATCATAGCTTTTTTAGTACAAGCCAGATGTTTAACACAGACTTCAAATATTGCATGTATATATATGCATTTAAAGTTATGGCGCACTGGATTATTTAGCTTCATCACAATCTCCATTCATCGTTTTCCTTTTTGTAATCAAATTATATTTTGGAGCATTAAATTATTTGTTCATGAAAGATAATTTAATTTCAAAATAGCTTGGATGCTTTAATATGTACATATACGCAGTGAAACAAGTTTATTTAAATAAAAAACGGATGGATTGCAATGACATTAATTGCTTTCCAATTGGCATACAATCCGTGTTTTGTTCAAAGGCGTTAACTGTCGGGTTGCTCTATTTGTTTAATGCCATATCACAAACTTGTTCTAACATTTACATTTGCTTTGCATGTGAATATCTTTGTCTTGTGCCTTATCAAATTTCGGTGCATTTGTATTTGTTGCAATGCTCATAGGATTTTATACTTCCTTATATAAAAGAGTCTTAAAGTTCTTTTAATATTTCAATATGTACCGCCAAATATCGAGTAATCATTCTATTAGGAAATCCAAGTAATCCCAGATGGATATGTTTGTTGTCCTGTTGTGTAGCACATTTTCTGTAATACTATAAGTAATAATAACAAAATTTACTAGTCATACTAATTAAGAAAGTTTGCTTCAAAACGGTTTATATTTGTGTGTCGTTTAGTATACAATTCCAACTTGTATAAACATATTTTGTTTAAAAAATGCACACAAATGTATACATTTTTCAAACATAAAGCTTTACAATGTACAAGTCAGAAACAGTAATGTAACGATGAGCTCTACGCTAGTATGCAAGTATTTTTGCATAACAGAAAAGTAGGTAATCGAATTATAAAACAACTAATATCATTCTCTACAAAGGTGAGGCTGGTCCCTTTTCGCTGGACACCACAAATATCAAGTTGATCAGCTCCGTTGCAGACAGGTCTGGGACAAGATTTGAACTGGTTCTACTAGCGACAGACCGTGCGACCTCGCCCATGTCGTCATCTGTGACCGTTACATTCACGTTCGCTACACGTACGTCGCAATAATTAAGTATTCAAGCTATCATTATGCTATGTTAAAGATACTTGCCACAGTTTGTTGTTTTTTTAGTTCGTAACGCATAGAACCACGTGCTACTTTGTATTTTTAAATCTGCTGCCTCACTGCCAAGCCAATCGGGGTTTTGTTTATAAATGACGTAAACACATGGCGAAAATTAACGCATACGTAGTTTTGAGGTTAACAAGGTTTTTGAAATTAAAACGCCTTATAAAAGTTGAAAATCATCGCAACGTTTTTGATTCTCTCTACCTAAAGATAACAAATTATGTTGAAGGACAGCATGATCACATATTATCTACTTGGTAGTTAAATAGTTTACTTTTATTGTGGTATTACTTTTATTGTGGTTCAATTATGAACAAAAGAAAGTTTGTAAGATATACATGACCCTCGCTCCCTGGTTACTGCCACAGAACCAAAATCAAAATCGCGGCATATTTCATTGTGACATTGACCTTTGCGCCAATGACTCCAAAACCTTTACATGTGTACATAAGTGTTCTCTATACACCGATTAGTAACGAAGTTTACCGACTGACCGACAGTCCAAATGATTCACAAACTGAACGACATCTTGACAACATTATTCCATTTACTTCGTTAAAACGTAAAATCTCACTTTACAATCTCATATTAAACGAGCTCGACTTTATAACGTATACGAACTCCATTTTATTCCTTATAATACGAGCTCGATTCTATACTTTATCATACGAGTTCGATTTTATAACTTATTATACGGGCTCCATTTTGTACCTTATTAGACGAGCTCGATATTATAATTGATTATGCGAGCTCGACTTTATATCTTATTATACGAGCTCGACTTTTTACCTTATTATACGAGCTCGATTCTATACTTTATCATACGAGTTCGATTTTATACATTATTATACGAGCTCGACTTTATAAGTTATTATACGAGCTCGACTTGATTATATCTTATTATACGAGCTCGACTTGATTCCTTATTATACGAGCTCGACTTTATAAGTTATTATACGAGCTAGATGTTATACATTATTATACGAGCTCGACTTTATAAGTTATTATACGAGCTCGACTTGATTATATCTTATTATACGAGCTCGACTTGATTCCTTATTATACGAGCTCGACTTTATAAGTTATTATACGAGCTAGATGTTATACATTATTATACGAGCTCGACTTTATAAGTTATTATACGAGCTCGACTTTATAAGTTATTATACGAGCTAGATGTTATACATTATTATATGAGCTCGACTTTATAAGTTATTATACGAGCTAGATGTTATACATTATTATACGAGCTCGACTTTATAAGTTATTATACGAGCTAGATGTTATACATTATTATACGAGCTCGATTTTATACCTTATTAAACGAGCTCGATTTTATTCCTTATTATACGAGGCTGATTTTATACCATATGTTGTAAGCTATTAAATATTTTGTTATACGTTATCATATGACCTCAATTTTATATCGTATATTAAGAGTAAGGGATGTATACCTTTTTCATATGTATTCACTTATATTGCCTGACTTTTATAACATATAAGGTCGATAAATATTTTCATACAATTCGATTCTATTCCTAACTGAATACATCCAGCTACTGGAGGGTTTTCTGTTTATCTCACATTTGATCCATCGGGAACGTGCAGATAAAATATTGAAGTAGATATACATAATTTTCCTTAACCTAACTTTTTGGTTTCCATATACTGATTTTTATAATTTAGATTGTTATTATTTATTAGTTAATGTAATAGTAAGTTAGCTACTTTGTATTTCATAAAGAAACATATTATATTTGTAACTCATTATCTTAGCAGATGTTTTCCCAAAAGCCAATTTGAGAACTTTTACCACTGGTGAGCCATAGTGTTGTATACACCTTAATAATCTTATCAACATATATTTAATTTCATTACTTCATAAACCTTGTATTTAGTTAATAATTGTTATTGTAACTAACCAGTGCATGCTTCATTTGCACGATTACTTATAATTTATGTTCGTCTGGTCTGTAACAACTACACTTGTGTTTCATGATCACATAGGCCCCGCAATAGTTGAGCCTCGCGATGGAAGCAACCTAACCATATGTGAAGTGGACCCTGTTGGTACGCAGGTTTATACTCTAAATGTCTCGGGAGAAGGAACGGTTGGAGTAAATGTCGTCGTGAGTATCGCCAAAACACCATTATTTCAGCCAACATCTACGTAACGTCAGCAACAGCACTTTCACCGACAACAACACACTAACAATAGCCACCACTACCATAATTATGAGGACCATCACCGTCACCACCATTACTATCATCATTATGAATCACAAAATTGGACTTCACCTCATCATATTTTTATACTCCTCCGAATGGGGTGGGTTGCATAGTTCCCGCTTTGTCCGTCTTGCCGTCCCTTTCGTCCGTCAAATTTATTGATAGAATGTAAACAGTAAAACTTTTTGGTCACGTGAGTCACGTGGTTAACTCTATAATGACGTGATATATAAAACCGGAAGAGGTTGATGCCCTACTAATCCACTGCATCGTCGTTTGAGGTTAATTATTTAGTTATCTCCCCTTTCTTTCTTTGTCCAGACGAAAACAATGGGTAGATTCCCTAAAAATTGGCATACACATACCTGTTGATGAGTATAACTGCACAACAACTATACGTCTACCTGAGTGTGCCTTTTAAGTGGGTTTTTTTAAAATATTTTTCCCTTATCCTTCTCCGCCAGACTGGCTGCCAGAAGAATACTTTGGTTTGTGAAATGTACAAAAAGCATGTAACTTTAACTGCATTCTTTGAGTATTTTATTGGCGCCGATCATGAGCGAAAAACCTCTGAAGGATTTCCCTTTTTATTGGGGCGATATTGTAGCTGGCAATAATAGAAAATCGCAGCTGCTCTGCGAGACCTTTTAGTTCTTGCGGAAATGAGCGATGTATTTTAGTGTTGACAACGTGGAGCACTAGCATGGTCTTAAGAGCAGCATGCTACAACAGTCATACCAGATCAGCAGGCAGTAAAGAAAATTCGATGTATTTTTTATTATGCCATTATGAAGCGAACTAATGCGAGTAAGTTCAATGTATATCGGCATAGGATTAAAAACCATTTGACCGAATCTAGTAGCATTGTCGGTAGGGCATCAGCTCCAAGTAAGGGAGCACCCAGGCTCGATCCGTTTTTTTCTTTTTCCTTTTTTGATATGACTCACTTGCTAACGCTCCAGCAAATGTTAGGGTTGTTCAACGACTGGTCGGCCTAGTCTCAGGATAATGTGAGGTGTACACTGTATTCTATCCACAGTAAAAGCGGCACTGTATCTGCTTCAAGTCGACACCGTCTACGAATTACTGTTCGTGGGACGATAAACACAACAAACAAAAGACCACATGTGTTCGCATGTTACATTTAAATATTTTTCGTTTGATGGGTATGATTAACTGCATTCTCACTACCGCTTTACATTGTCTATTATAGTTGTTTTATTTTTTTTCTTGACACGTTTTTCAATGTAGACTGGTCCGAACATATTTGAGGTGTCCAACAACATCCTAAAACTCAAAGCGCCTGCCACAGGAACCCTTCTGTCCAGTATCGACTACGAGACTGTGAAAAATTCTCTACCTTTCAAAGTAGAGCTCAGGTTAGCCTATTAACTTACATCATTGTGTTTTATTTGCATTACATTTTAAGTAAAGACGACTTTAAAAACTATTTCATTTTTATGATCGTAAAAATCTTAAAAAATGATCGCTCTACATGTGTTCATTTTTAATCTATAAATAAGCAAGATGGAGAAGACAGAATGGATTATATGGATGATGATGTTACCAAAATCAGAAAACAATACGGAATTCAAAAAATCTTATCTATCTACATATACAAAGCCTTTTAATTAAGAATAGCTATACAACACATTATTCTTATCGCTAATATTTTCATAAAACAAGAGAAAGGGAGAAAAAATATTCTAACTGCATGAACAGAATTATTATTTGTTTTGCTCTAAAAGCAACTGTTCAAAGAAAAATGACTACAACACCTTTTTGAGTATTCATGATACATTATAATTGAAGAATGCAAATGTCTATTAACTTAATGTGTATCATTATGTGATACTGCATTCAATTTGCTTCAGTCATTGACACTTTTCTGTTATTTGTTCATATAATCTCTGTTCTGAAAGGCCATTGGCCTATTGAATGATGACCGGTCGCAATAGCTCAATTGGTAGAGCGTCGACTTACGAATCGGGAGGTCGCGGGTTCAAACCCCGGCCGGGTCAAACCAAAGACTTTAAAGTTAGTAGTAGTGGCTTCCCACCTTACGCTCGGGGCTAAATGGACAGCATTACGACTGACTCGTCGGTGTCAGTATAATGGACTGGCCGGGTTCAGTCCCTGGGCACCTCATTAGTGTCCCTGTGCTACAATGATAGTAATGTCGCTGCACAGTATCGGCAAAAATGCCGGCAAATCCCAATAACATCCCTATTGTATGAATAAAGTATCTATCTATCTACCTATAACTTGATTTCAAATGTACGCAGTTACTTCGTTTACTTAGTTAAAAAGAAAACTAAGTGTGCAGAGAGAAAAAGGTCCATCCCGTCGGATACCACCTTTAAATTACAGGTTCACATATAATTATTCACAACGTAATAAGAGGAAGTAGTAAAATGCATTTTCTTGGTTGGTTTAGCAATCGTTCCTTGTTTGTTGGAAAGTTTAACCAACAAAAATGCAGCATACGCTTGTACTACCATTAAAGGTCGAATCCAAACAGTTTGGACCGACTTTTTTTTATATCAAATAACCAAATAAGTCATTGTTACTTGAAAAGATCCTGCAAAATGCTGCTCGTTGATGCCCTAGATCAGCATGAACAATGAAAGTAAATCACATAAATTTCTCTTTGCAAATAGGTATTTCCTATCTCAGCCACGCTGCAGAGATAGCTATTTTTTTTAAAAATCACGTGACAACTCACTTTTGAGATTACGTTATATCATCATCCGGATAGTTCGCTCTGACGTCGATATCTATCTTGAGCAGAGTTCAATATTGTGATTATTTATGGATTTGAAATAATTAAACTTTAAGAGTGGTTCTATAGCGATTTGTCCTATCTAACAATGTAGTCGCTGTTCAATAAACTCGTCAGGAAGTGCGAGGTTAAAGCTCTGTAAAACCGGTTTAAGCACCCAAGTCGGTCTATATTGCCGACTGACCATTCCAAGGCGGTAACTGTCGGGTTTGCTCTTTTCCTTTAATGACTCATCACAAATTTGTTCTTACTTTTCGCTTGGCTTGCATGTGAAATACCTTTGTTCTGTGCCTTTTCGGAGTTTGGTATATGTTGCAATACTCATAGGACTTTGTCATATATTCTTATTCACTTATATTAAAGTATGAGTTTGTACAGAAATTATGCCATAATTCACCAAAGTGGTAATGTAATGTAACATGAATTTAATATACGCAAACTGTCGGTAACCACCTTTAAATGTGCCTGTTCCTCTTACCTTTAAGCAAAAACCAGGCTCTGGCAAAAACTGTAGAGGATCCCACCGGAAGTTGTCTGATTAGGATCTACATAATTGGTTGCTTATCATTTATCATAACAAGGTGTTGCCTTTTCATTAAAAAGTAAGAAGAAAGTTGTTATCATAACTAACATTGTAGATTGATCATGATTTACCCATGTGTTGTAGCATCTCCACGTCCACCGTGACTGTCAACATTTATGTAGAGGACCATAACGACAATACCCCGATTTTCTCCGGGATACCATATTCCGTCGCTATTTTGGAAACAACTACTGCTGGTAGGTTGGTGTTATGATGTTGATGTAACAGACGTTCATGAAACCATAGACAAATGGAGGTAGACCTGTAGGTATACTGTGAGTCAGCTGCAAGGCCCTAAACTTCAAAGCAAATAGTGTAAATCTTGATTAGCCAGATAAATCAGGATTACCTGCCCTTAGCACTAAGTTAGCGGGCCAGACATAATCCAATGGTGACGGCACTTTTAGCTTATGTTAAGGTATGTGTATTTATTATTTTATCTGGCCAATCGAGTTGGAAACCGGAATTTTATAGACTTCATGAAATATATAATTTTTAAGACCTACGTATATTGTTTTATATGTTGAATACAATCGTTCACTGACATCTAATTAACAAACATCAGACAGCTTTGAGTTTTTCACCCCTTTAATTCTAGAACACAGTATGGTGGTGCTGTAGTGTTGATCAAGCAATGCACGTTGCCAACTAGCTCCAGCTCTGGTAACTCCTCTACCTCATCCAACTGGCTGCCTTTTCTGCAGCATTACTAACAATTGGAGTAACCAGTATCCTATTTTGTCCATAAATCTCCAAGGTTGTTAGCATTTTCCACACAGAGGAAACTTTCTGCAGCCTACTTTTACTAGTGCATGGGCTCCATCCTTTCTGGGACATTCTACCATCTATGAGGCATACTTGTCAATTTCCGCTCATAGGCTTCATCACATCTCTTCTCCCATAGCATATTGAGCCCAATAGCTGCGGTATTTCCTCCATTATTTGTCCATATCACTATGTATGTTCTGATATTCATATAAAACATCTCAGGAAATTTAGTTTTTTATCCATGTCCACACGCCTTTACCAATTACTTGCAGAACTGAGTATGCCATGTTTCTGTTTAGATATGTTGGCTTTCTGACACTCTCGCACAAAAGGAATGAATCTAGCATAAAGTTTTGCTTGTCCTTTCCTCCTTCGTTTTATATCCAGAAAGTGAACTGTCGTGACACTCTGTCATGGCGCCACCTATATCGTCCCTGTGAAAGAGCTGTGTGCCAGGAAGAAAGTATATGTTCAGAGTGCCTTTATTTCCACTAAAGATGCAGAATGGGTCATCTGTCCGTTTTCAGGGGTACAACTTGGCAGGTGTTGGTTGTATATCATACAAACTTCTCAAGAGGAAGCTAATTCTGACCAGTTCCAGATTCCATATCTGGGTCCATGTCAGCCACTTTTTTCGTGCACTGTCCATCTTGAATACCTAACTGCACGAGGTTTGACACTCTGGACACTCCCTCCTCTTTTTAATCATTAACGGCATCCTGTATCATAGCTCTTTTAACTCGGCATCAGCTGTTGGCCACATATTTCTATCCTGTATGCTGACACCTTATTATCCTAAGTTTGTAGGACACACAATGTCACGGAGAGCCAATCTGCAGTGTGCTGCATCCACAATAATGAACCAGTAAAATATATACAGAAGTAGCTATATTTCAGCTTTGTTTTATTTCGTTAAGATTTTGAATAGGATAATGATGCAACAGACTTCATATTTACCTCCTTTTCAATGAAAGTTATTTTTTCTAATATATACATTCGATATAAAGTATTTAATCGAAGCAAGCTACTGACTCAGCGCTTAGTAAACTGTCATTTGTAGCATTATTTTAATTGAAGAATTCGATCAGTGATCAATTAAAGTTACTACTTTATCAATCTTTTAAATATTAAACATTTCGTTTGGAAACAAGTCTTTATATTGATTCTGATAATTTAAAAAAATAAACGTGGATGACAAAGAACCGAAATATGGCAATTTTACACAGTGTAAAATACAAATGTATTAAATATAAAAGAACTCTATGCCAATGTTATTATACGAAACTATTAAAGGAGACCGTATTAACCACCAAACTGTTTATGTTTAACATTACTGACAATTTAAAAAAGAAAGCAACACAACAACAATTTCATCCTATATGTGCATGCATTACGTTATGGACACTGCTATGACTTTACCGGACATTATTTCATTGTACGACTGGAAGCTAAAATCTTCTTTGCGCTATCGACATGGAGTCCTATTTATTGCATGAAAATGTTAAAAGTTATTTCAAAATACTGCAACTTAAATCAAAACTCAATTTTATTTTATAATTTTACTGTGTATATATTATTAATTGGGACCAGCTTCAATGTAGATATGTATATTTTAGAGTGTATAATACGTGTTTGAAGAGTGACTGTTTTCAAAAGACTTCTTAAGTAAAGAAGTTAAAGTTTTATTTTAATAGGAAAGAAATGCTCGTTAAAGTTTAAAATCTTGATAAATGAAATTAAAGGTTGGAAGTCCACCCGGTCCTAGTTTATCCAGCTCATAGAGAAATCGAATTGTCTCGCCAGAAACTCGACAAAAATTTAGGTTAGGTCGCCGAAAGTCTAATGGCATCTGTGCTTACTATTTCATATATACACTTACATTTGAAACCCACCCAGAATGTTCCATACACGAATGATTGTAATCCGCCAGAAAGATTCAATGTACTCGGCGGTGAATGATGTCTTGCTTACAGTTGTGTTCAGTTATGAGAGACGCTCAGTTCTTAAACTTGTATTCTGTCTTGGATAGGGCTCTACACGTGCAGTTGATTTCAGTCCTGAATGTACCTTTACATTTACAGCTGTATTCAGTCCCGAAAAGGGGCTTTACACATACAGTTGTATTCAGTCCTGTAAAGGGCTTTACACATACAGTTGTGTTTAAATTTGTGTTAAGTCATGAACAATGCTCTACATTAACAGTTGTATTCAGTCCCGAAAGAGCTGTAAAATTACCATTGTATTCAGTTCCGAAGAAAAGCTTATTATACTTAAAGTTGTGTTCAGTCGTGAAAGGTCTGTACATATGCAGTTGTGTTCAGTGCCCCCAAAGGGCTCTACACGTACTGTTGTCTTCAGTTCCTCGAGGGTCCTTATACTTACAGTTGTGTTTAACTCCTCTACATTTGCAGTTGTGTTCAGTGCCCCCAAAGGGCTCTACACGTACTGTTGTCTTCAGTTCCTCGAGGGTCCTTATACTTACAGGTGTGTTTAACTCCTCTACATTTGCAGTTGTGTTCAGTGCCCCCAAAGGGCTCTACACGTACTGTTGTCTTCAGTTCCTCGAGGGTCCTTATACTTACAGTTGTGTTTAACTCCTCTACATTTGCAGTTGTGTTCAGTGCCCCCAAAGGGCTCTACACGTACTGTTGTCTTCATTTCCTCGAGGGTCCTTATACTTACAGTTGTGTTTAACTCCTCTACATTTGCAGTTGTGTTCAGTGCCCCCAAAGGGCTCTACACGTACTGTTGTCTTCAGTTCCTCGAGGGTCCTTACACTTACAGTTGTGTTTAACTCCTCTACATTTGCAGTTGTGTTCAGTGTCCCCAAAGGGCTCTACACGTACTGTTGTCTTCAGTCCCTCGAGGGTCCATACAGTTTTGTTTAACTCAAAAGGGTCTCTACTTTTGCAGTTGTGTTCAATGCCGCAATCTGGCACATTTTCTCAACATAACCAGCAGTGTGTTTAAAGTAGTTAATAGCTGTCAGTTTATCTTTTAGGTTCAAGCATTTTTAAGGTCAGTGCCACCGATGCCGATGGGTCCTCACCCAACAACGTTGTGACACTCCAATTGTCAGGTAATGTTTATTGATATATCAATGTTTAACACACCCAGCTCTTTATAATTTTAGTAATGTCTATTATGCATTTTACCCTTTCGGTTCGGTTGATGGATTTAAAAATCGTTGCAAGGCATGGAAAATGGCCTTATTTAAAAAAAAACACTTCCAAATTTAAATCATGTTTGGCGATTACAGTGAGAAGAGTGATAAACAAATTAGTGTGCATCTGTATATTACCAGTATGTCACAGCGGGGAAGGTTATAAAACAACTAATGTGTGTATTGTGACTCATTTCATGGCCACTGACTTATTGTACTACCATTAGTTAACTGTACTTTAATTCTTACAACTTAAAACGTAATTTATCCACAATATTACTGGGCTCTGTCGATGTGCCTAGCTGATTAGGCGTAGTTGTTAATCTACCTCGCACACCATGCATCCATAAGAGTGAAAACGACATGCAAAAAGCTTTACGCCTTGATAAGTACATGATAAAAAATATGACATAGACCTGAGATATTTCCATCATACTAAACGCTAGATGAAGTTACAAACAAGATAAAACTGACACATTAGAAAAAAAACTGATGCATTAACACAGAGACAAGACAATTCACAAACTAAAGAGGCAAACAACAATTACAAATAGCGATACCACGGAACAGTCAGTCAGGAATATGCATGATTACAAGGTTTGAAATGATTTTAAACCAAATTGTGGAAAAGGAAAATATGAAAAGATCCTATGAGAATTACCACTAACATTGAAAATACAAAAATTGAAATGAACTTTCAGAATATGTACACTATGTTTCTGGGTGTGCAATGAACGTTCTCAACTGGTGCGTGTTATCGCACTTCTATATAACCTGAAACGTTTTTCACTTTTATTTTCGGCTTGAAATAGGTACCGGTAATGAGAAGTTCGAGCTAAATGCTAACGGGGAATTGAAAACTAAGTCCACTTTAAGTTATGCCGAAAAAGGTGTTTAC
Organism: Sinonovacula constricta; assembly: GCA_007844125.1. Taxonomy (NCBI): domain Eukaryota; kingdom Metazoa; phylum Mollusca; class Bivalvia; order Cardiida; family Solecurtidae; genus Sinonovacula; species Sinonovacula constricta. The sequence goes on along the minus strand of CM017569.1, from coordinate 28,229,746 downwards.
AACCTTGTTGTCACGGCAATGGACGGCGCTGCTGCACCCGACACGAAAAGCTCTTCTGTCACAGTAACGGTGTCCATAGAAACAGGTTAGTAGAAATCAGTTGTTATTAAAATCAATTCCATGCTTAATTTATAGTGTCATCTTGCCAAATTACATGTGTGACATCTAGAATTCTTTAATTACTATATGTAATTGCGCTCGTGTGTGTGTGTGTGTATGTGTGTGTGTGTGTGTGTGTGTGTGTGTGTGTGTGTGTGTGTGTGTGTGTGTGTGTGCGCGCGCACATATATAAGTGTTACTATATATGTCTTTACAAGAGCTAGAATACTGAGAACGATTCGAATAATCTATAAATCACTCGTAGTACCCACTACAGATACTTTGAATCTTTACTGTTGATTGCCTATTATGAGAAGGGGAATTTGTTGCTTGCAGCCGCGCATGTATAAGTATTAATTTAGAACAGTTTTGCTGTTTACCAGAATTGCACCAATTGAATATCACGAAGCTCTATTATTAAATGCCCTTTAAAAGTGACATACAGTGCTCAATCAATGCATCCCCACTGTTTGCTAGAACAGACAAGTCGGACGCTGATGTTGGTTGTAGAGGCATGTTTTTGATTTTAGGTTTTTTCACACAAATACGACTGTCCAGGTGGCCGAAAACTTCGACACGACTAAATACTATGTACACATTGTGCTACTTTAATGTCGAATATTACGTTAATTATTTCATCAGCTCCCCGTTTTACGGTTCTTGATACAAACACGACTGTTGCGGTCGCCGAAGACCACGACACGGCGACCCCTATTTACACTGTGGCCGTCTCTGACCCCGACAGCAATGCCGTTCTGCAGTATTCCATCGTGTCCCAGTCGCCCGGACAACAGTTCTCTCTTGATGGAAACAAACTCCTGTCATCAGCACCTCTAGATGCAGAAACAACCGCCTCATATCAGTTCGTCTTCAAGTGAGTATTATTGTATTTTGTTCGTAGAAGCACATTATGATATATTCGGATGGTACTTTTAACCATCTCACTTAATGTAAATGTCATTTAACAGGCTTCATTCATAACACATTCAGCTTCTTGTACACTTGCTGAAAACACGGACCTACAAATGCTGAACTGGAGAGAGCATGAGTACATTATTCAACATACAGCAAACGCGTGCAATAATTGTACCATCTCCTCACTGTTACCGCCAGTCATGATGCAGAAGTAAAAGAAACTCTTCCTGTTCAAACAGCATGTCTTACTAGTATGGTGATTTGCATTTTAACCTTTCTTTAAAAATGAATATGTAAACTGTTTACAATCGTAATAACGTGGTGTAATGCACATTATATCTGATCGAGTCTAGTTTAATAGTGGCATTGTTTATTAAGCCAAACATACCAGTGTTTTATCCTAAACCTCATGTTTACTGTTTTGCTAGAGTTTCTGATGGAAAGTACAATGAGATGAGCAAGACGCTGACAATAACAGTCACGGACGTGAACGACATGGCGCCAGTGTTCACAGCGGAACCTCCATTTGGTATAGCGATTATCGAATCAACACCAATAGGTATTACATACTAACGGTACCATTATTTTAACTATATCAAACTTAACCGGGACCACAAAAACCCATTTTACAACTGTAATGCTTCACAAAAGATAAGTAATATTTGTTTATTGGTGTCCTGAACCCTGAATACGTTGTTATCCGTCACATTAGCAACAGTACATGTACAGTTACAATCCGTCATGTTAGGTACAATATACATTAAGTTATATGCCGTCACGTTACGAAAAGTTCATACACTATTGTAGTCTGTCCCGAGAGGAACAGTACGGCACCAGTTGTAATCTGTCACATAAGGCACAGTACAATCATGAAATGAAAATACACTTATAGTTGTAACCTGTTACGTTAGGAACTATACTCTAGCAATTGTATGCCGTCACGTTATGACCAGTACGTCTACTACTGTTAATTGCCATCTTAGTGACAGTACACTTACAGCTGTAATCGGTCATGTTAGGAACAAAAGGCAGTTGCAATTCATCCTTTAGGAACTATACACAAACAGTTGTAATCCGTCATGTTATTACTTGTACGCCAGCAATTGCTATCTGTCTTGTTAGGAAAAGCAGATGTACAGTTGTAATCAGTCTCGAACAGGAATGGACATTGTCTCTGTAGTCATGTAATTTATCTTATCAGTATTGTTACTACAGTAGCTAACGTTCCCACTGGGACTTATTGGCGCCAGCGCTGAAGTTCAACTCCTATATGAAGTTTGTGATTGTGAAAACTAACGGTTGTAATCAGTTCCGAATATATTTTTATCACACAAGGTTGAAATCAGTCATGTAAGCGGTTAGCGATTGAACACTTAAGTAATCCGTTTCAATGGTTGTACATTTCTGGACATGTTGTAAAATTGCTGGTGTTGATTTTCTCATGTTTATTGCATAAAGCAACATAATAGAAACTGTATACAGAGGAAAATATCACTCGGTAGAAGTATCCTACCATTTAAACTCTCTATTTACAATAGCGATATCTTACAAATGAGAAAAAAACTTGAATTATGTCGTCTTTGTTTCTGTCCTAAATCAGACATACTTCTACTTGAGAGTGATATCTTGTCACAAATACCTTACATGAAAAACCACCATGCCATATAATAATATAAGCAAGGACATTGTACCAGTTTCTGATTGTTAAAGTTCCGAGACTGGCTTACCTGGTAACAGATAAATCTGAATGGATGTGATATCATATCAGATGTTCACAGAATAATTGCACAGTAAAAAGCAGAACTATTTATCAATTAAAGCACTGTCTCCGAAGAAATGGGGGAACATTAAGCCTAACACACAGATTAAAAAAATATTCACGTTAAGTAATGTGTATAGTCTAAATTGACTGTGTATGATTGTAGGTACGATGGTTATGAACATGTCGGCCAAGGATGGAGACCTTACCTCTCCAAACAACGTTGTCACTTACTCCTTTACAGGTAATCCAACCAAGAACATGCCCCTTTAGCGCTGTACTTATTTAATATCTTTATTACACAATTTATGATTTTTTATGTTTGCCTTTGTTTTTCTGTTGTCTGACCCTAACCAGACAAAATGTATATACGATAGCCTAAATGTATCTCAGTCGACAATACTTTGTTCATTTTGTTACATTTCCCAAGATAATGAATCGCTCGGTATTTGATTTGTTAAAATCTATGGATGTCAACACAGTCATTTATCGCAGTTCTTAATTAAAGTTATTCATATTTACTGTGAGATCAAAAGAGTAAGTTGATCGGTTATCGGAAGTGTTGTTTTATCCGGTACAAAGACAACAGATTTCAGTATGGTCTTCAAACGACTTCAAGCAAAGCCGTACAAACAATATCTAATATTCGCAATATAATTTTTTATTTTATTGTTCATATAGGATCAGTTGACAAGTTTAGCATCGACCCAATATTAGGAGTAGTGACAACCAAAGCAAAGCTAAACTACACCGAACAAAGTTCTTACACCTTGACGGTAACTGCAACAGACGACGCCAAAGACCTACTCAAGAGGAAGACTGCAACAGGCGTTCTGACAATCAGTTTAAAAACAGGTATACGTTATAAGCCTCTTGGTTTTATTCTTTCCTGATTTGATATAGATCTCTTAAAAACTGGGTTAAGCACCCCGGTCGGTCTCTTTTGCCGACTGTCTGCTCCAAGGAGGTAACTGTTGGGTTTGCTATATTTGTTTAATTACTAGTCACATCTTCACTTAAACATTTGGCTTGCGTCTTAATACCTTTGTCCTGTGCATTTTTAAATTGTATTAAATGTTGCAATGCTCGTAACCCTTTGTCATATTTCCAAATGTCATCATTGACACAGATATAGTCCTTTGAAAACATAGAATTAAGAATAATACTGGTCATCTCAAGCACGTTACTAACAGAACACATTTCAGCACCCTTCAAGTAGATGCAATCAGCACCATTCATGTATAAAGAATTTTACAAAATGTGGAAAATTTTGTGTTTTACTAAGAGGAACCTCCCATAAATCTTTAAACGCTCTTTAAAATGTCACCGTTTGCTGTTCTTTATGAGAATCCTGAAATGACCGGTAGTACTGCCCAAAATCTACAAGAACCCTCTAGCTCTACGGTTACAGGTCTTTACGAGAACTAGGATACTGAAAGCACCCACTCATTCCGTATTGCACGAGATGTAGAATTTGAAAGTGTCTAATGCCGCTAGTGTTCTATAAATACATTGCATCTTTATTGTTCGTTGTCTGAAACGGAAAGGGAGATGTGTTACTTACAAACGCATGTATTATTTAAAAGAATAACAAGAAGTTGCAACAGTTAAATATCACGAAGCCCGATTATAAAATTGGCCTATGGTGCTCTTACAGTTCAGTGTATCCACACTGTTTACTAGAGCAGACACTGAAAGGCCGAATTCGCTTGTATAAGTAGACAAAATACTATCTATACATTGTGAAACGCGTGATCTTTATCGCGTCTAGTGTTATGTTATTAACATTTTTCTTCAGCTCCCCGTTTTACGGTTCTGTATACAAACACAACTGTTACGGTGGCAGAAAACCACAACACGGCCAATCCCCATTTACACCGTGGCCGTCTCTGACCCCGACAACAATGCAGCTCTGCAGTATTCCATCGTGTCCCAGTCGCCCGGACAACAGTTCTCTCTTGATGGAAACAAACTCCTGTCATCAGCACCTCTAGACGCAGAAATGACAGCCTCATATCAATTCGTCTTCAAGTGAGGATAATTGTATTTTTAGTACAAACAGTACGAGATATTCGGATTTTACTGTTAACAACTTTTCTCCTTTAATTTAAATACCATTTAACAGGTTTTATTTATACAACAAAGCAACTGACATACGAACAGAATTCGAACGTCGACGAAGTATTGCCAGATTTTTACTCTGCCAAACATTTTCTCTTGCATTTTTGTTACCTGTCATTGATTTGTTATACTGATAGTCAAGTCTATAGATTGAAGTTAAAAGTCAGTGAATGCCGCTTTTACTTTGAACGAAAAATTCTACGATAGTTCTTTCGTAATTTCAGTGTGTCCGATGGACAGAACTGGATAACAAGTGAAACGTTGAAAATAGATGTGACAGACGTGAACGATAATGCACCACAGTTTGGGGAACTGGTCTTGTCAGGTTTTGTAGTATCTGCCTCAGTTGGTATGTTATCATAGGCTTTATGGTTCATCTATTGATAACAAAAAATAACGTTGTTAAAAAAATAGAGAATCACATGTTATATTTCTCGTCGCTCTTTCGTGGCCTTAGGTACATGTACTAGGTAATATGTATCCATGATTAGTGAGCTTGTATGACAAGAAGCAAGCAAGCAATGTCTACTTTAACTCAGTCTTACATTTTGACATATAACGCATTTATCATTTATTTGTACGTATGATCATAATAACCTCAGTCATGTAAAAAAAAGTTTTTTTCTATCAAACAAACAGTGGAAATGAAAATATCCCATCAACTAACAGTAACACCTGCATCTGGAGTTAAAAATGATAAAAGTAACTAATATACAAACTAACTCTTATTGTAATAAAATATCAACATATGCACAGTAGATAAAAGCCTCGGCAAGCTCAAAGTTCCAAACACGAGGGTAGTTTGAAATAAGCTGTTAGTTGTCTCACTCTGATCGAATATTTTATTTATTTGCACTGTTTGTTTGAAAGAAAAACCTTCTGGCCGTGTGAGGTTGGAGCGTTCTATAAACCAGGTTAAAGCACCCCGGTCGGTCCGTTTGCCGACTGACCATTCCAAGGTGGTAATTATTTTTGTGTGCTATGTCTCGTCTCTGTGTTATTGTTTTTTGTTACCATTTTTACATTTACACTGTTTGCCTTTGTCTGGATTTAGTTAACATTTAAATATCCGTGGTAATTCTTATAGGGCATTTCCTTATTTCTTATTTATGTTGAACCGTTTCAGGATCTGTTCTTTTCACTGCTCAAGCAACGGATGCCGATAAGACGTCGCCGAACAATCTCGTGACATATACCTTATCAGGTTGGGCGCATATGGAAGTTGTTGATTTCACTATAAAGCGTGCATTTGTTTTCGACACATATAATCAATTTTTTGAACTTTTATCTTCGTTTTCAATTGATTTTTTTTTGTTGCAGACGTTTTTTTTATAGTCATTATAGTTAATCTTGCCCTAGTCATGATTTTCTTAAAATTAATAACTTATGTACGCAATCTTGTGTTCATAACCAAAGAATGTTGCAGAGTAACTCGACGGTGACCTTTGATGCTTTGCATAAATGCTTTCGTGTACTATTTTGAAATTGTTTTCGAAAGCATGGTCATTTCGTGATTGCCAGTTAAAGATTTTAAGTCAATTAAATAAACACAATTGAGCTGTAGATCATGCCGTAAACATGACTCATACAGCATTTGCTTTCTCAGAAGTGCAAGTTTTTTGTGTGATTTCCACTTATCTGGGTGTTGACACATTTGCTACTTGCGTGGTTTATTGTGGGAAGTGATTTAGTCAAATTGAAGGGGCTTCTTCATTTATGTTATGCTCAATTTTTAATTTGGGCTGTAGAAACTACCATCTATATATCTATATAAAAATCGAAACATCACACTCTTGACAAAAAACAAAACAACTAAAATTATTATTATTATTATATATATATATATATATATATATATATATATATATATATATATATATATATATATATATATATATATATATATATATAATGTAATCATTTATATTTTCACGTTATCATTAATAGTTATACGAATTTTGCTGAACACGTTTTACGAACATTCACGACCTGTTCTTATCTAAAATCAAAATTGAATTTAGAAAGTGCTTAGTATTATGAATAAGTAAATCTTCCTTTTTATTTTTTATTTTGATTTCAAACAGTAGTTTCTATAGCCAAGTGGCAATTTATTTTCTTTAAACTTTAATATCTATTAAACTTTCATATCTAAATAATTTCATAGTAAAACTAAGGCTACACGTACCTCTTCAGCCCATCATGTTTGATGTTTTCTCTTTAAATGACCACAGTTAAGTTACTCACTTGCATACTTTACTTACTTATGATTACTTTTAGCATTCTAAACATGGTTTGATAAGATTTTTGTAGTTTCTTTTTTTATTTGTTATTTTTATATCTGACATGAAATAAGTTATTTTTCCCCACACAGGAAACAATCTGGACTATTTCTCTATCGATGCTGCGAGCGGAAGAGTAACTTTAAGCAGGGCGTTCAACATATCGGACGTGTCCAACTTCCAATTCAATGTAGTGGCGTCCGACGGGGCAGCAGGCGCGGCCAAGAAAACAACAACAAAAGCTGTATCATTGAAAGTTGTACCTGGTAAGTAATAGGTCGGGATCAACACCTCTGATACACATGTTTATGCATATTAATAGAAAAAAAACATTCGCACTATGGCTAATTATTATATAAGGCATAAAATACACATTTTATTCAAATAACTGACTCTCATCTTGTTGAGTGTTGTATTGTTTTCATTACACATGCTGTGAGATCGGACACCGATTGTATGCTTAATTTAACTCTTTTACTTTGACAATAACCTAAACATTCAAATAAATTATATGTACATTTGAGCTAGAACAACCTTGATCAATGCTGTGTACCATATACACGTTTTATTAGTTCAAGAATCAGAAATTTGTGTCAATTTTGATTAGCTTTTTTGTGAATGGTATTTACTTACTCGAGCCACCTAAATTCAAAATTAACAAAAGTCTATATATGGATATTTGTATGTTTAGAATATGTATTGTGTTTTATTTTCCATATTGAACTAATAATCCAAATAGGAGAATTAATACTGCCTCTGTATATAACTGGAACACATTGAAATGTTATGATCAAGACGACTACTGTATATCTGGTATAATGGATGTGGGAGAGGAATAATGAACTAAGCAGAAGCCGTTCCTCTCATATCTAGTGTTCGGATAAACGTCAGATATAATTGCAGATACTGAAATTTTTTATGTTTGCTTTTATTTCCAGAGCCGGAAAGCCGGAACAATACTGGAACTAATGGTAAGAAACATTAATAAGAAAATATGACAAAGTCCTACAAGAATTGCAACATATATAAAAATTTGAAAAGACACATGGGAAAGGTATTTCCAATGTCAGTCAAATGTAAATGTAATAACAAATATGTGATGAGAAATAATAAAAAAATTGCCAACCCAACAGTAACCGCCTTCGAACGGCCAGTCATAGAAAGGTCTGACTCTAAGCTCATACTTCCTGAGGTGTGCTTTCGTTCAAGCAGTGAAAATAAACATATATATTTTTAAACAAAATTGTCCAAGTTTTCTTATAGCTTAGTAAAGACGTCATTAAAAGGGAGTAGTGACGTAATTTAAAATAATGTCCACGTTGAAATTGGGTGAAAGTTATGAAATATTTCTATTAGAACAACTACACAAAATTCTTGATTTAAATAAAATTAAATGTTTGAATCAATGACTAAATGATATGAATAGAAATTAAAAGGTTGTAGCATCATGTTCAATGTAATTGAAGTACCAAAGGCCAATGCACGTCACAGGAAAAATGTAAGTCCCACTTTCACATTGTATCTTGCATAAGCTAGTCCATTGCTATTTAGTATTTAATGTGTTTGTTGTTTCCAGCAACAGTGGGGGCCTTAAACGAAAGACAAGTGAAAAATATACGCCTGAACGGAACGAGTCCAGGCAACTTGTACAGACTTGATGTGTATCAACAAAAGACTAATCAGATTAAAGCTGCCGTAAGTCATCTTCAGTTTTAATGGAAACCTACAATACAACTCTAGGGTATACATTTTTCCATACAGCTGATATATTTTATTTATATATTGTACTCAGTGTCGCTCAAAGTTATGTCATTTTTTTCCAGAACTTAAATTAAATACATTAAGAAATAAAAGTAATTAAAAAAGCTACTTAAAATTTATGAAGATATTTTTTTTTACTCTATGGAATGCGAAAAAAAAATCATTTATATGATTATATGCGAGTGAACATCATGCTTTGTTCTATAGGTAGCAGCGATGTTGAATTCGCAGGCTCTACTGTTAAAATAGCCAAATGAATTTGCTTATACAATATATGTAGATATTTAAGACATTAGGAAATCGGAATGAATCGTATAATTCACAAATCATCTCTCCGATGTATGACGGGAAAAGCCCGCGAAAATAAACATGTGCCATGACATCATCAAAACAACAATGTTTTGTCATCCGTACTGAAAATGCAGTAACAGTTGTATATGTAGTTAACTTGCTAAATAAATGTACATGTATATCGGTGGAATTTATCCTATACACTACACATTTTTGAAGATCTTTTTATGACGTGTTCTTCTTCCGGCGAACGAAACAATCGTGACTCTGAAAGTACCTTTACACTAAATACATCAGAGGGATGATTGTCCCAAGGACATAATTATCCTAGGAGTTCTAATTGAGTTACAAAATAAGAAGTGGACACCTCATACAAATAAATGTGTTAATTTTAACTTGATTGATGATGCCAAGTAACGTCACCATGTTGTGTGTTTCAGTGGGATAAAATGGCGGGAACATCACAAACGGAGCACGTAGTCTCAAACCTCCGGTAAGGATGATCTTTTTCTCACCTCTTCATCTAGTAGAACACAGAAGTTCCTCAAATAAACGAAAATCTGTTTGCTGTAATTCAAGTCCTCGATTGCTTTACTAGATAGTCAAGAGCAGGACGCAAGGTGGGTAGATTGCACTTTAGCGGGCGCAAATCCGGCATTTTGTTTATGTTTATAGCACATGCCAACAAGGTGCGCGAACGTTGCTATGTGGAAGTTTCCAACGTTGCTAAATGCGGACGTTTTGGGCTTGGGTTTAGGGATGGGGGCTTGGGGCGGAGCATTAAGCATTAACATTATATAATCATTAGCATAATAAAAGCATAAACATACCATTCATCTATATAGCGAAATCCTCAAGGCTATCGTCCTGATTTATAGTCTGCGTTTTCGGTACAGGAGCAGTCATCCTTCTTTTTCGTACAGGATAGACCCGTCCAATAAGGTTAAGAAACTCTAGGAAATTATCTTCTGACCCGCATAGATAATTTTTTCGAATACAGTACTCAGCGAAATACGAGTCGTATAGTGTTTTTACCGTTCCTGTCTTTGGGAGACTTCCCTTTACGGCGTGCGACGTACTTTTAGTTGTATTTGTGCAGGCGCATGTTTCCTGGTTGACAAATTTTACGCTGTGGTTTACAGTCTGATGGATGTACCTAAGCTCCGACAGATAAGCCTTTCAACAATCATTCACCATGGTCGTACCAGGCCGTATATACTTCTATATAATCGGTACACGCGTTGCGGCACTTCTTTCCTCCACAATACCGAAAAACGACCTCTTATTCTCGCGTTCTATCCCTCAGAATACCAACACGCCCTCGACTCTCTTTCCTCTAGGGTATTTCCTCTTCCCAAATTTCGATTCGTCAGTTTAAACCGTCTTCCCTAGACCACCAATCGTCCCTTGTTCTTGCTGTAGTTTTTCAACGCAGACCTCCCTGGCAAAATTAAACCAATCAACCGTGGTATGGTGTGCAACCAGACTTAAAAGTCTTTTTGTAATCCTTTCAAAAAATGAGCACAACAGAAAATAGATATGACAACTTTGAAATAGAAAACGAATTGCTAAATGAAAAGACACAATCCTGCACAAACAAGCCATTTACATTGCAAGAAATACACACATGCATTAGAAATTTAAATCTATTTTTACTTTCCATCAAATTGGTCAGATCGAATAACCATACCCATTTACAAAAACAAAGTTGACTCACAAGACCTGAACAATTACAAGCCAATCACCCTTCTTTCCTGTATTAGCTAACTTTTTAGATCCGTTCTGAATGACAGGCTTAATGTGTTTTTAACGGAAAACAATATGCTTAGAGGAAATCAAGCAGGTTTCTGTTAACATTTTTCCACCACTGATCGCATATTTACATTAGACTCTATAATAAAAATACTAAGTTCCATATAAAGTAACTGTTTGGTGCTTTTATAGTCTTTGGTAAAGCCTTTGACTCAGTATGGAGAGGAGGAATGTGGTAAAAGCTTTTGAGCTATAATATTTCAGTTTGTTTTTTTCTTCAAAACTATATATTACATGTACAAACATCAAAATCCTGTATCCAAATACCTGATTTAAATAAAGACAATGAGAATGAACCTAATTATTTACAATCAGAATATTTTAGGTGCAACATTGGAGTAAGGCAAAGAGAAAACCTTGCGCTTATACTATTTTCTATTTTTCTTAATGATTAAAAACAGAATTGTTTAGACAAGGACAACATTGGAATCATCCTGAACAACTTCATTGCAGAAATTTTACCATTACTCATAATTGCTTAAATATTTAGAACCACCATCATTCATAAAACAAATGTCAACAAACGGGGTTTACATATGGCACACAAAAATGTTAAATTGTACTGAGAGTTAAATTGTACTGAGATCATGAGGCGCTTAGTTTACACGTTACTTCATAGATGTTAACATATTTTAGTCTTTTTCATTGATTTCCCGTGTTTTTGAAGATGATTTATTTGCACTGGAATTTGTTATTGTCTATTATTTGTATTGTATGCTAAATTGCTCATTAACCGCTTAGAGCGGTAATGACTTCAATAAAGTTGAATTGAGTTTAGCGCAATATCCCATTCTCTAGGATTATCCTGCACTAACTTTGTGATAATATAATTAATTGTCTGATGTTATCCTTCATTTACATTATTTGTATGTGGGTGATAGGGACGCCGTTATATAAAAGCCAAATAGTGTCATTTCAAGCATTTCAGATGCTTGACAGACCTTCATAGAAAATATGATTACACAAATAGATAAATTTCAATGCATTCTTGACAAATTGCATGGGGTCCTTCGCAGTCGCAGACCCCCCCCCCCCACACACACACACCACCACCACCACCACCCTACCCGCCGCTACATCCGCCCACGATACCCGCTGGCCGACCTAGGACCGTCATTCACAATGACATGTTCTGTAAGTCTTATCGAAGTCGCTATCCCTGTATCTATGATAATCTGTTACAGGCCTGGGTCTATCATCCATGATGTGTTGTTTATCACAAACAACTTATCGTCAGTACAAGAAAATCTGCAGTACCTATACACCGGAGGCACCATGAAACTGGGCAATGAGACCGTCAGTGTGCTCAGTCTACAGATCGGAAACGTCTCATGTAAGACTTCAACGCATCATTATCATCATCGTCATCATTTTCATAAGCATCAGCAGTACCATACAAATCACTATTATTATTATAATAAAAGTCATAATAGAATTGCAGGCTGCACCACAGGCTAGCCCTCCTCCGTAAAAGTTATTGCCTTGACCAAGACTCAGCCACACGCGGTATGGGGCGGTGGAGTTTCAAGTCAGCGACTCTTACCGCTCGGCCATAGGCACAGTACAAGAAGTTTTTATTTTAAAGGAAAATAAAATCAATACAAAACGACTAGCTTCTTTCTTATTTTGACCGTTTATCCTCTTACATTAATATAATAAATCCCTACATAATGTCGACATTAAACTACTGTGTACTTTCGGGTGAAGAGATGTCCTTACAGGTATATCTCGGTAGAACTACTGATGCCTGTATCGTTTGAATACATTCCATTTAGCATTATTTATTCTGTCAGATTCGAACAGCCAGCCTGATCGCGCAATGCTACTGTGTGGTCTTCACGAGGCAATACAACCATGTGGTCCCTCTGGCAAGTGTGAGGTTAAGTCAGGAAGAGCCTACTGTCGGTAAGTAGTGCAGCATAATTAATTTGAGTATAACATACATCGCAGCAGTAAACGTATGTTCATTACAGCGACGGTCCCAAGGGAAAGCCAACCCATCCACTAGACACATTTATGAAAACAACTACAGCAGAATTGTTTACTGTCTTGCTAGAGACTTGAGATGTGAGCTGTGTGGCCGGATTCATAACTGTATGCTTCTAAGTCTTCCAAAAGGTCTTTAAGGTTGACCCTTGGCACCAGTCTCGATAATATGAAATCAACATTTAAGTTTTAATAATGATAATTTTCTATAGAACTACGTCCTCACTTGGATTGCTGCCATTTTCTTTACAGAAAAGTCGTAACTTGTAATGCTGCAGTTTTTCTGTAAATCTATGTTTTACATGGACTGCTGCAGTTTTCCCTAGAGCTAAGTTTTATCTTAAAATGCTGCAGTTAACCATAGAGCTAAGTATTATCTAAGAATACCGCAGTGTTTGGTAGAGCTACGTCGTAACTCGAATGCTGCACCTTATTGTAGAGGTAGGTATGATCTTACTATGCTGCAGTTTTTGGAAGAGCTACGTCGTAACTCGGAATGCTGCACTTTGTTGTAGAGGTAAGTATTATCTTACTATGCTGCAGTTTTTGGAAGAGCTACGTCGTAACTCGAAATGCTGCACTTTATTGTAGAGGTAAGTATTATCTTACTTTGCTGCAGTTTTTTGAAGAGCTAGATCGAAACTCAAAATGCTGCAGTTTACTGTAGAGCTAAGTTTTATCTTAGACTGCATCAGTTTTTGTAAAGCTACATCTAAACTTCAAACAATCCAGTTTTCTGTTATGCCCAGACCTAACTTTGAATGTTGCAGTTTTCTGTAAAGCTACTGTATACTTGGTACTTAAAAATGTTGCTGTTTTCTGTATAGCGAAGTATTCATACAGAATGCTGCTGTTTTCTGTAAAGTTACAATTTCAAATAAAATGCTGCCGTTTTCTGTAAAACTATGTCTTTACTTTGAATGCTGCAGTTTTCTGTAGCGCTATCTCTTAACTTGGAGAGCTGCAGTTTTCTGTAGAGCTGTCTCTTAACTTTGGAGAGCTGCAGTTTTTAGCTGTCTCTTAACTTTGGGAGCTGCAGTTTTTTGTAGCTCTTAACTTGGGGAGCTGCAGTTTTCTGTAAAGCTTTCTCTTATCTTGGAGAGCTGCAGTTTTATGTAGATCTATCTCTTAACTTGGGGAGCTTGTGGTGTTCTATAGCGCTATCTCTTAATTTGCAGAGCTGCAGTTTTCTGTAGAGCGTTCTCTTAACTTGGGGAGCTGCAGTTTTCTGTAGAGCGTTCTCTTAACTTGGAGATCTGCAGTTTTCTGTAGAGCTATCTCTTAACTTGGGGAGCTGCAGTTTTCTGTAGAGCTATCTCTTAACTTATTGAGCTGCAGTTTTCTGTAAAGCTATCTCTTAACTTGGGGAGCTGCAGTTTTCTGTCGAGCTTTCTCTTAACTTGGGGTGGGGGCTGCAGTTTTCTGTAGAGCTTTCTCTTAACTTGGGGTGGGGGCTGCAGTTTTCTGTAGAGCTATCGCTAAATTTGGGAAGCTGTAGTTTTCTGTAGAGCTATCTCTTAACTTGGAGAGCTGCATTTTTCTGTAGAGCTATCTCTAAACTTGGACAGCTGCAGTTTCTGTAGAGCTATCTCTCAACTTTGTATGGCCCTAGTACTTAATCGAGTTGATTTTGTGTTATTATTGATATTTTGTTTCAAACTAATAATCGTAAGACTGATTTAAAATCTAATCGCATATAAATGTTTTTATAATTTAAACTTCATCCGCTTTTATTCATATCGAGCACTCTGAAATGTGATGCTTTTTATTGTAGCGCTCTCTTAAACTCACCGTTCATTATATGGTATATGTGAGGCATTGAGAGTAACGACTTCTCTGCATGATTATGTCGTAGATGATCATGTCGTCAATGTGTGAGCTACAAATAATTTAAAAATAATCAGATCATTAGTGGTTTTTATAATATTATATATTTATCCTTTGTATCCTTTTCTTTTCAGCGAGATTGCAGATGGTAAGTTTCAACTCTTAAAACACTTGCTATGTTTATTGAATGAAGTAAAATTTATTTATAAACATTACAACAAGGAACTTAATACAGTATCGTCATTTCGTGCAACATTTAATGAAAAGACATTAGATAAATTTCAAAAAAATGACATTGATCAAATGTAGTCTGTTTATCAGTGTTGTCTTTTTAATTCACCGGAGCACAATGTGCTCAAGGTGAGCTGTTTTGATACCCCGTCGTGCGACGTCAGCAATTTGCTTGTGAACACACTAGAGGCAAAAATTCTATCCAATCTTCACCAAACTTGGTCAGAATGTTTGCAAGAAATCTTGAATGAGTTCGTAACTTGGTCACGTGGGGTCAAAAACTAGGTCACTAGATCAAATTTTATCAAAACATTGTTTACATGCCACATGAATGGCACAATCATCCATCAACAAAGTTGGCCAAAATGTTTACGTAATTAATTGGTTATATTATAAAGTTTTTGTTATTTGCTCTTCAAATGTACTTAACATCTTTAATACAGATTTTGTTTTAAGAATAATCTTATGTGATTTAAAACATCTGTTATGTAAACCTTTTTTCGGGTATAATCTAAACTACTTCAAGGCATCATTTTGCTTTTCACTACTGTCTCATTTTTTTCTGAAGATCAAACAGAAAAAAAAAGTTTTGTTTTTAATGTAAGCATGTTTTTCATTAATGGGAAAGCAGTGTTGTTACTTAAGTTGGTGATTACATCTTCGAAAATTAAAAGTATATTGTGATTGTGACGCAGAACATTTTATATTGAAGTGAATGAAATAAATACTCTGTGAAAACCAATGTTTAGGAAGTTCAACAGTGCTTCTGATGAGTTTACACACATTTTTGTTTTCCTTCATTTGTTTTGGCATATGACTCGTCTGGCAGACATTTAGTGAATTGAATGGGTGATGATTAAGCATTGTAATGTGAGCAGGTAAATTACATAGCTAAAAATATTACTGATAAAAAGTACAGTTGTATATAAAATACATAAAAAACAAAGGAGATAAACTATTACAATTTTATCAATTAAAAGGTGTCATCTTCAACCATTTCTGCACATGTTCGGAACAGACTCGAAAAAACCTCAGCAATTTCTTTGAAGTAGATACTATTTAACGCAAATCCTATTGTCAAGTAGTTACAAATGAATTATTCTGAAAGTAAAATGGCGGAGGTGTTCCGAAAGTGTGTAAATTGTCTGCTTGCTTTCAGACAACTTTGCGATCATTATTGGCGTGTTGGCGGGCATCCTGGTGATATTGTTCATCATACTCCTAGGCGTCATCGTTATGTTCATCACGAAAAGGTCGAGGTCAAAGGAAATATCACGGTCGACTGAAAGGTCGGGGTGAGTAAATTTAAACTTAGGTAGAGCAAGAATCCATTTAAAGTTCGACTTAATCGTCTAACATCAATTATTTACAACATTGTTATGTGATGGTATGTTTTTTTTTCTTTTTTCTTTGAATGTTCTTTATTTCTATTGAATCCATTCATGTTTTGCACAAATATCAAATTTGCAAGCTACAATTTTGAATAACCTGTTTTAATCTTTGCTGTTTGAGGGTAAAGAGTTTCGAACATATTGCCAAAATATTTATCACTAATAATAAAGGTTATGATCAGCTTCCTGTTGAGCGCTTTTTCCAAATAGAACAGACCAGTTCTCAATAAACAAGTTTTAAAACTTTCAGAAAATCACACAGCTATTCTGACAGATCACACCATTCCCGAGAGTTAGGTGACATGGCCGGCTCACAGCGGGCCCTTCGGAGCGGAAGGAATTTGTATTCCAACGGAGATCCAACATATGGTGTGTACCCACCCTACAAGTATTAGTATGTGGCAGGGGGGCGTCAAGGCGACAATTTCAGTTCCATATTTTTATAATATACTTGTGTAATTATTGTGTATTGTACTAACAGAAAAGACGCAAAGGTAAAAAGGACACCACTTATTCATAATCATGTCTGTTAATTGTAAACATGCCCAAGAACAATTGAAAGGAGTCGTTGGAATCTCTTTCAGATAATCTCTGGTCTTGTTTCCAGTAATAGTGGAGAAATATTGTGAACAAATATTGCTTCTAGTGGGGAAGGTGAAATAAGCTACCTGAGGGTGGTAATGATGGCCATTAAACTAGACATTTAATAAAGCAATAAATCTGACAAATAATGAAAGTAGACAAAACTTAATTTTGTGCAAAAATAATGCTTTTATTGGTGAAATCTATGACGAGTGGTCAATGGTCATTAAAAAAAATAAAACAATATTATATCAGATCTGATTTCAAGATTATTTAACGGTAAGCACATCCATCCAACTTTTATTCTGACCCCGACATTTGTGATACATACGCGCATAAATACATACACACACGCGCGCACCCTCGCGCGCGCGCACACACACGTGCTATTTGAATGTTGGGGTTGACGGGATGCATATTTCTGATCTAACACTTCCTTGATTTTCATTCTGCTGCATTAAGTTCTGTCAGCTTGAGTGTCTTCAAGTCTGCACCTATGCCTTCTCGCCAGTGTTTGTCTTGTCTGCCTTGTTGTTTAGTACTGTTGAGGGGAAATGGTCGGCGCGACTTTTAGCCAGTAAATTTATATTGGTAATAATGTTACTAAAATTATCATGATTTTCTCTTATTATCATATAGAAATATACTAAGGTCATAGGATATTTTGACAACCTCGTCATATTTGTGTTGATTTGTACAAATATGAGATTTGTTATTGAATTAAGGGACTTTCTTGGAATAAATTTGATATTTTGCTACACATTTAATTGAAATAGTTTACTCTATGTAAAGATTAATTTATATATATATTATTTATTTTTGTGACGTGTTTGATGTTATGGAGATTTATGTTATACTCATTGACATAAAAGAAGAATAGTGTAATCACAGACAAGATATAAGTAAAGGTAGCATGAAGCTCCCGCAAGACGGACATTTGTGTGCCTACAGTCAATGATTCACACAGGAGGCTGCCAACCTAACACTTTACAACTATTCCTGCGATATAAAGTAGTTCTATGATTTCCATGATAGAATATAAAATGAAAAGCAGAATTATAATCCCTTAGTAGTACAAAATCATAAAATATTAAGATCATGTCCAGACTGGACTAGATGCAATTTGATTATAAAGTAGATGCAATTTGATTATAAAGTGCAGCAGTAAATGTTCTTCCAATTTAAAAAAATAAGCGACCCGCTGGAGCGCGTAAAAATACAGCATCCAATGAAACGTGGTACGTGTGATGTACCATCATATGGCGTTAGTGACCACCTCTCCTTTGTTAAAGTGGGTCAACCAGTCTGCGTCCTCGACCCAGTCTTCTGCTTATGTCCATTTTATTCAATGTTGAGTTGTATAGTGAAGGGGCGGTTCATCAAAGACAACTATTTGGTACAACATTTTTTTCTACATCGATTCTCTGTGTCTCAAAATGTTGATATTTTAGTGCCAGTAAATACCCCAGTGCTTTAAGTGCTTTGATTAACATAAATTGTCATAAAACTATATGTGATGCCAGTGAAAAGGGACCTTTTATTGTTCTTAACATTTTGCATTTTATATCTTTGTAAATGTTTACAAAAACTTCATTATATCACTCGTTATGCTTTGCAGAATTTGTCTATTTTTTTAATATTTTATGTACATTTATTAGTATATAAGTCACTCATAAAAAAATTAAACATAAGAGATGAACAAAAATTTTCTTTTGTTTGTTGTATTTATTATCCAACATATATAATCCCAGTTGTCCGGAATTGTTGCTCTCTGGAAGAAAATATAGTTTCACCTTTACAGTTGATATATTATACCAATAGTGATAAAAATGGTTAGATTTCCAAACAATAAACTTATCTGGGCATGTCATAGGGATTTGGTATATGAATAAACAGGTACTGAAACACCAACAATTAACTCCAGAAAACTATGTAGATTCAAGTACTTAGCAAGAAAGCGTAACTAGATGTGGCACAATACCCTGCATTCATGGCATGCAATCCTGGTGGATATAACATAAAAACTGCTTTAAACAAGGGCTGTCAGTAGGCAGTAAGCTCAACTTTTCTCAATCCTGGATATTATCATCAAAAATCATAAAAGGCAGCATATCTCTGATAAGAAAAGATTAGTGTTACAGGCCCTGTAGTGGGACCTCCTTTTGATAGAGATTCCAAGTATCGATATTCCAAGTTTGAAGGGAATTTTGTTAAAAAGAAATTATATTTTTTTTTATTTATGGTTTACAAGAAATGAACCTTAACAAAAAAATTACCAACGCCTTCCAGAGTGTCTTAACAGGTCCGTTTTTTTTTCTTCAAAAAAGGAGTTTATGAATGGATTGGTAATCAAGACAATTAAGACTTAAGTTTTGTTTAAAAAAAGATTAGTTGGTCTCACTAATGTAATATTTTAGGCATTTTACTTTAATATAATCAATGTTTAAGATGAATAAATAGCTACTGTGGGTTACAAAAATTATACACGTTTCTAACCTACAGTGTTACAAAAAAACAAATAGTTTGATGTTTTGTAGCAGCATAGGTCAGAAACATGTTGTGTGCATTTTTGTGTGACCAACTAGCTATTTATCTTAAATGTATTATCTGATGTAGTAATATGATGATGATGAAGATAATGATTATGATAAAAATTTATGTTATTGCTATTTTGCTACTGACACAATTGGAAATGTATTCCACCATTAACTTTTTCTCAGGACATGTTTTACTTGTGTTTGTATTTCCTATTTTCAAGATAAAAGAAATGTACCAGTTATTTTCCTTGTGGGTAGGTATTTTTTAAATACTTGATATAAGAAATATTCTTACTTAACTCAATCATTAAATTACAATTATATGTGCATGTTGCAGACAAATATGTGTTCCAAAAAGTTTAAAAATCTTATTTTTTCTACATTAACTATGTACCAAATACAATCCCAAAAGGGAGATAAGGTAGAATTTAAATAGAGTAATCTCCCTTTATAAACAGAATGGGCGGAATTAATAGGCCACAGGCCTTAATATACAATAAAATATCTATAATTAACAAGCATAAAAATAGGTACTGTATTCATAATTTAATTCCAATCCATGCAAGTCCTGATTTAATCAGAATAATCATATGTACAGTAAGCAAACATTTTTATAATTCATGGTTAAACAATATATCATACAATCTTTAACAAAGTCCCAGTGAAAAGAAGTCAAGATATAAAAGTATAAAGTCTAGTTTTTTTTTTATCAATCTCGATAATTATAACATGACTACACAATAGCAAGAGATAGTTTTGTGTAACATTTATATGTAAAATTCAGTAATGACAACTAACATACATGATTGAGTGAAATTGTGATAGAAGTTGGTGCAAATTCTATTTATTTCAGCAAATCTAATGTTTCTAGCCAGCCAATATTCTTATTGACAGACTATGGTTCTAACTACCCATGCCACTTGCAGCAGTCTGACAGAGAAAGGCTTCTGCTGTCTTAAGATTCAATAGGTTGGGTCATACTGATGCACAAAAGGATTTTTTATGACTATCATGCTAGAATACATGGAGTGACTTTTTGATTTCTCATTATGCTTTAAGAAAATGACCAGGTGAATCTTGGAATGTGTGAGTTTACTATTTAAGATAGCATTATATTGGATATTTTGATATTGTCTTAATAATAACACACACTCACAAAATTATT
This sequence comes from Sinonovacula constricta, assembly GCA_007844125.1. Lineage (NCBI taxonomy): Eukaryota > Metazoa > Mollusca > Bivalvia > Cardiida > Solecurtidae > Sinonovacula > Sinonovacula constricta. The sequence goes on along the minus strand of CM017569.1, from coordinate 28,208,990 downwards.
TTAGAAGGCAGTTCTTTTAAAGACAATAATACATCTTAAGCAACAAGTTTTTAGATGAACAGCAACACAATTTTTCTTTTCTTTTCATTTCAGTCAACTGGTCCTTAACATCACTTTAGAATTAGGACCATAGACATTATGTTTATGAATATAGGTTGTTACATAACATGTTCAAAGATCTTCAAGTAGCAGTTAGGAACAACCCTTTTTGTGATATTTATAAGAACATTTCATGTCATATTTCAATAAAAAAATGACAAGATCTGTGCTTTAATTCAATACACACATTATCAATTTAATACTAAAGTAAGACTTCCTTTTCTTGTGAGCTAATTTTTAGCTAGCAGTGATATCATTAAATTAATGAATAAAAACTTTTTTGGCACTTCGAATAAAATCTACCCTAGAGCTCATCGTAAAACCATATGCTACTGAGTTCAAGAAGTCTGCCTCTAAAACCATTTCACAAGCACTAGAATAGTTCAAGATTTCTGACATAAACTGTCGAAACTGTCGTGTGAGCTCCCTGTCTTGCCGACCAGACTTGGTGGGGTACTTGGTGGCGTACACCAGTTTGTCCGCCAGATAGTGAATCCAGAAAACATTCGTACGAGGATGGAACTCCTCCCAGTTGTTACTGAAATATAAAACAGGATATATAGTGTCTTGTATAACGGTTTAGGTCATATATGGGCTGAGGAATGCTTTCACCCCTACAGTCCAATGTTGTGTAAATAACCCCCTTACCTGCTGAATATACCTTTCACCCCATTGACATACCCCACTCTAATGGTGTTTCCAGCAAATAAAGTGTAACCAATACAATCATTTAGAGTAAACATTTATATACGAAATTACATTTAGCTTATACTCCACTTCAAGCAAAAAAACAACAACAATAAACCAACTCTTAATTCCAATTAAGCATCTGTTGGTTATATTTGTAAATTTGGAAGTTATCATAAAAGTACAGTCAGTGAATAATAAAAAAGATAAAAATAGCTAATTATGTATGGTACTTAATTGGATGTTTCCTATCGGACCACTGGGTAGAGACGTGTACTCAGTATGTCATTATTTAGTAGTATTGTGTACATAATGTGTCATAAGTAAATGCAGATCAAAGGCTTATGCTTTTGTAAATGATCATTACAATTTGGAAAGCAAACAGGGTAGTAAAAAGAATTTAATGATGACAAGGCAGTTCTGAAATGTTTTTGTAATTTTCTTTTTAGTACTTTTGATAAATACTTATAATAAAACCATATAATATACTAAAAACTTTATTTTAACCCATATATAACTCAAATCCAATCACTGTTACTAAAGGGTATGTCCAGTTGTAATATGTGTCAATGCTGAACATCAATTTAACATTTGTTTCTTTGTTAGTTTGTTTGGTTTATCATCCAACCAGTATTTTTTCAGTTATTTGGAGATGGTGTCCACTTGTAGCAGATATAGTGCCGTGAACAAGTGGCATGATACCACACCCAATCACATTATCCTGACACTGGTCCAACCAGTTGTGGAACTACCCTTATATTTGTGTGCATGTTTGCAAGGGAGCTATACCACTACTATTTTAAATTTCTCTGACATGTTGCATCTTAGGATCAAACCTGAAGACTCTAGTACCTAAAGTCAACGCTGTAGCAATTGCACTACAAGGTTTTGTTCTTTAAAAATATTCATCATTGTGTTGGTGAATGATTTTGAATATGAGAACCATTAAATATGATTACAGAAATACAATACATGAAATTCCTGACCTAGAAACAAATCGGCTCCATTGTCGGGATTTTTTAATCTCCTAATATCAATGCAACAGTCACTTACATCAACACTGAAACTAAACAAACTTGTCACCAGGTTATCTCCACATAATTAAAATGTTCCTTACAATATAGTTATATTTGTAATTATATTTGTAGATTTTTGCAACTTATGATTTTTGTAACTTACTTATTTTCCTTCTTCATATTCCTATAGATGTCGAACTGGTAGTCGCCCTTCCCTTCAAACAGACTGTTGTCCTTTGAGAGATCCGTATGTACTGTACAGCCATCTGCAAATAAATGTACAATATATAATATCATCATCATCATCATCATCAGCAGCAGCAATGGCAGTAATCCAAGCATAATTTTAAGCATACATTACCATCACTACTCAAATTACAATTTTGTCATCCTATGTCTATTTTATTCATTATGATAAAATGTATTCCTACTCTTTGCCACAACTTAGCCACCATTACCAAATGTGAAAAAAAAAACTACTCATTTTTCATCATATTTTGGTAAATTTTTCTTGTGCATAATCTTACTTTGTTCTACATTTATTTAATATTGTTTTAAGTACAGTCATGTGCCAACCCTTCCATAATCATATCTCTAAGGATCATCCTATGCACTCACCTTTTGTAAGCCTAGAGAGAGTAAAATCGATAATGTTGGCCTCAACTCCCATGGAAGGTACTGAGTTTCGTTTGCCGCAAACTTTGAAGACAATGTCCTCTTGCGATGTCTCCTTGATGAGCACATTGCCCCAGTGTAGGTCTCGATGTTCAAACTGCAGGGCCTCTTCCGCAACGGCAAGGCCGAACGCAACCTGTGTGATCACACTCTTGGCTTGATGCAGCGAGTCGAACTGGAATTTGGAGTAAAACAGGGTTTCAGTTAACCTTTAATGCCAAACACTGATTGTTTACTTATCAGTTAGTAGACCGTCAGCTTGGGAATCGGGAGGGCGCGGGGTCAAATCCCGGCCGGTTAAAACAAAGACTTTAAAATACCGCAAATCCCAATCCCTATTTTGTTGTTGGTTACAGCACACTGACATAATAATTGTCATACTGGCAACATTCAGCTAATTATTGGAGGAAGAAGACCCCCAGCCTTATGGCTGGATAGAACCACTGGTGCACTACTGGTAAGAGATAGACAGTAGATTCTCATCAGACAACTTTTACAAGGAGTTGGCTGATCTGGAGCTACACTATTTGCCTAAGCCTTATTAAGTCGTGCTTGAATGGCTGATCTTTTAAAAAAAAGAGCTTAAATGGATAAATACTAGATTTTTTTTAGGTATTTGGCTTTTGAATATAGTATAATTTATTTAATATTCTAGAATTATGGTTTTACTTTACAGCAGGTAAGTGTAAAGTCTATTTAAGAAAACAAATTGATCTTTTTAATTCAGTTGGATCACTATAAATATATCAACAATTTTTTAATCATATTAAGCTTTAAGAATATAACAGGTAGGTTTCTAATTTATTTTCATCAAGATATTTTTAAATAATAATAACATTATTTTCTTATTCACAATTACATCTTTAAACTAACTTTTTACATAGTGTATAGATCGGCAATTATATTCATACCTTATAAGATTCCAAGTCTCTACCACAGTCAGCAAACTCAAACACAATATATAGCTGCTGGTCCTTGAACACATCTGAAATATAATACAAACACAATATATAGCTGTTGGTCCTTGAACACAGCTGAAATATTATACAAACACAATATATCGCTGTTGGTTCTTGAACACATCTGAAATATTATATCAACACAATATATAGCTGTTGGCAATTGAACACATCTGAAATATTATATCAACATAATATATAGCTGTTGGTCCTTGAACACATCTGAAATATTATACAAACACAATATACAGCTGTTGGTTCTTGGACACATCTGAAATATAATACAAACACAATATATAGCTGTTGGTCCTTGAACACATCTGAAATATTATACAAACACAATATATAGCTGTTGGTCCTTTAACACATCTGAAATATTATACAAACATATATAGCTGCTGGTCCTTGAACACATCTGAAATATTATACAAACACAATATATAGCTGCTGGTAGTTGAACACATCTGAAATATTATACAAACATATTTAGCTGCTGGTCCTTGAACACATCTGAAATATTATACAAACACAATATATATAGCTGTTGGTTCTTGGACACATCTGCAATATTATACAAACATAATATATAGCTGCTGGTCCTTGGACACATCTGAAATATTATACAAACATATATAGCTGCTGGTAGTTGAACACATCTGAAATATTATACCAACACAATATGTAAATGCAGGTCCTTGAACACATCTGAAATATTATACCAACACAATATATCACTGCTGGTCCTAGAACACATCTGAAATATTATACAAACACAATATATAGCTGTTGGTCCTTGAACACATCTGAAATATTATACAAACACAATATATAGCTGTTGGTTCTTGAACACATCTGAAAGATTATACAAACACAATATATAGCTGGTGGTAGTTGAACACATCTGAAATATTATACAAACACAATATATAGCTGTTGGTCCTTGAACACATCTGAAATATTATACAAACACAATATAAAGCTGTTGGTCCTTGAACACATCTGAAACATTATACAAACACAATATATAGCTGTTGGTCCTTGAACACATCTGAAATATTATACAAACACAATATAAAGCTGTTGGTCCTTGAACACATCTGAAACATTATACAAACACAATATATAGCTGTTGGTCCTTGAACACATCTGAAATATTATACAAACACAATATATTACTGCTGGTCCTTAAACACATCTGAAATATAATATAAACACAATATATAGCTGTTGGTCCTTGAACACATCCTAAATATAATATAAACACAATATATAGCTGCTGGTCCTTGAACACATCTGAAATAAAATACAAACACAATACATAGCTGCTGGTAGTTGAACACATCTGAAATATTATACAAACACAATATGTAAATGCTGGTCCTTGAACACATCTGAAATATTATACCAACACAATATATAGCTGCCGGTCCTTGAACACATCTGAAATATAATACAAACACAATATATAGCTGTTGGTCCTTGAACACATCTGAAACATTATACAAACACAATATATAGCTGTTGGTCCTTGAACACATCTGAAACATTATACAAACACAATATAAAGCTGTTGGTCCTTGAACACATCTGAAACATTATACAAACACAATATAAAGCTGTTGGTCCTTGAACACATCTGAAACATTATACAAACACAATATATAGCTGTTGGTCCTTGAACACATCTGAAATATAATACAAACACAATATATAACTGCTGGTCCTAGAACACATCTGAAATATAATACAAACATAATATATAGCTGCTGGTCGTTGAACACATCTGAAATATAATACAAACATATATAGCTACTGGTCCTAGAACACATCTGAAATATTATACAAACATAATATATAGCTGCTGGTCGTTGAACACATCTGAAATATAATACAAACATATATAGCTACTGGTCCTAGAACACATCTGAAATATTATACCAACACTACTACAGACTGGTCAACCATATTTTTAACAACTCTGGGCAATTCACCAGACTGGTTTACCTGGTCTATCATTTTCAGAGCCCCTGTTTTTATGGAACACATCCCACTGTTTAAGGAGCTCAGGTGGATACTGGCCCTTCACAAGGGAAATATTGTTCACCTCGCAGAAGTTGAATGTTTGACTGGAAGTCCCTAGACGTAGGTTACTCAGCTCTCTGTAATAAAACAACAACAGATGCTTAGACTTAACCCATATCTATTACGTTTGTCGATAACTCATACTAAATTCTTAGTAATTTGATGAAAGCTACAGGCAGAGATTACTAGACATCTTGGTTGAGACTTTACAGCAACAAGTGTAGATCCTGGTCAGATAGTTCACAGCTATGAACTTGTTGATTTAAATCTACAATATTTGTCTGGCTGGATAATTTATAGTTAACAGGATCAAAGACATTTATTTAATATTTATTTAAAATACATTTAATGCTTTTTCACTATGACATCGAAGAACCATCTCTACTAATTCCAATAAAAGCTGTTTGTTATGTATTGTAAAATTTATGTATATATGTACATGATGTATGGAAACAATACTATATGTACTTACTTAGCTATGACAATTTCTGGAATGATCTCTTCATATGTTTTCTGGGGCTCATCATTGACAGGAAAATCCCCCTCAATTGGAATAATCTATTTAAGATAGATGTCATATTGTCAACAAGTTGTCATTTTATTTTACATTGTCGTAATAAAGCATTATTCAATATTGAATAATGCTTAATTCGTTGCCTCAACATCAGTTAACATAATTTCCCTTCTCTAAATTGTTGCAAACTTTAAATTCCAAACTTTTACCAATATATATTTAATGTAGCTTTCTTTTGATATGAACAGTCTTTTCTTCAACAGTTCACGTAAATTACCACTCAGTATGTGAAAGTGATTTAACTTTGTAAAGTAATGTTTACAAGTTGTTAAAAGGACACACCTTGATGGCTACCGAATGTCCATCTCTAGAGCTCCTGAACACCTCTCCATACACACCCTCTCCTATCTTCTTACATTGAGTCAGCATCCTGTAACAGACAGTGAACAACATAGCCTGACTATTAATACATTATCCTGTATCAGACAGTGAACAACATAGCCTGACTATTAATACAGCATCTTGTAACAGACAGTGAACAACTTGAACAAAAAAGCCTGACTATTAATACAGCATCCTGTAACAGACAGTAAACAACTTGAACAACATAGCTTAACACTGAAACAACGTTCTGTAATAGACAGTGAACAACTTGAACAACATGGCATGAACATTGAAACAGCATTCTGTAACAGACAGTAAACAACTTGAACAACATAGCTTAACACTGAAACAACGTTCTGTAACAGACAGTGAACAACTTGAACAACATGGCATGAACATTGAAACAGCATTCTGTAACAGACAGTAAACAACTTGAACAACATGCCTAGGACAATGAAACAGCGTTCTGTAACAGACAGTGAACAACTTAAACAACATAGCCTGAACATTGAAACAGCATCCTGTAACAGACAGTGAACAACTTGAACAACATAGCCTGACTATTAATACAGCATCCTGTAACAGACAGTGACCAACTTGAACAACATAGCCTAAAACTGAAACAGCGTTCTGTAACAGACAGTAAACAACCTGAACAACATAGTTTGAACATTGAAACAGCATCCTGTAACAGACAGTAAACAACTTGAACAACATAGCTTAACACTGAAACAGCGTTATGTAACAGACAGTGAACAACTTGAACAACATAGCTTCACACTGAAACAGCATCATGTAGCAGACAGTAAACAACTTGAACAACATAGCTTAACACTGAAACAGCGTTCTGTAACAGACAGTGAACAACTTGAACAACATAGCTTCACACTGAAACAGCATCCTGTAGCAGACAGTGAACAACCTGAACAACATAGTCTAAACATTGAAACAGCATTCTGTAACAGACAGTGAACAACTTGAACAAAATAACCTGGATATTAAAACAGCATCCTGTAACAGACAGTGAACAACTTGAACAACATAGCCTGAACTTTGAAACAGCATCCTTTAACAGACAGTGAACAACTTGAACATGCCTGAACAATGAAACAGCATCCTGTAACAGACAGTAAACAACTTGAACAACATGCCTGGACAATGAAACAGCGTTCTGTAACAGACAGTAAAAAACTTGAACAACATGCCTGAACAATGAAACAGCATTCTGTAACAGACAGTAAACAACTTGAACAACATGCCTGAACAATGAAACAGCGTTCTGTAACAGACAGTAAACAACTTGAACAACATGCCTGGACAATGAAACAGCGTTCTGTAACAGACAGTGAACAACTTGAACAAAAAAGCCTGGACAATGAAACAGCATCCTGTAACAGACAGTAAACAACTTGAACAAAAAAGCCTGGACAATGAAACAGCGTTCTGTAACAGACAGTAAACAACTTGAACAACATGCCTGAACAATGAAACAGCGTTCTGTAACAGACAGTAAACAACTTGAACAAAAAAGCCTGGATATTGAAACAGCATCCTGTAACAGACAGTAAACAACTTGAACATGCCTGAACAATGAAACAGCATTGTGTAACAGACAGTAAACAACTTAAACAACATAGTCTAAAAACCCCTTAAAAAGGGCTGAGTGAACAACAAAGTAGCCTGAACAGTAGTCCATAATATACAGTGAACCACCGAGCACGAACATGGTAACAATGACAACATTTGTTCATATCAGTTTATTTAATTTCTTTTTTCTGGCAACAATCTTCCAGTCATAGATATGTTTCACTACCAACAGATATTGCAATAACAAGTTTTAAAAGCTTGATAAGAAGACATGATTTCACACCATATGCTTTTATCCTGACACTGGTTAATAGAGTTCTGCATCATCAGATACAATGGCTAAGAAATCAGTTGAAATTTCCCCCAAAGATATCAAGCATAATAGTAAAATATATTTTGACCTGTTTGCTAAAACTAAAAAGTTTAAAATGAACTGTTTTCTCAAACTAAAAAGCTCAATGTAACCAATTCAGCTTAAAATAAAAAGTTTAATATGACTGTTTGCTAAAATTTGGATTGGATTTGAATTTGCCAGCATTTTTGCCGATACTGTGCAGTGACATTTCTATCATTAAAGCACAGGACTTATGAGGTGCCCAGGGAGTGAACCCAGTCAGTCCATTATACTGTCATCGACGAGTCAGGCGTAATGCTGTCCCCTTAGCCCTGAGCATTAGGAGGGAAGCCACTACTACCAACTATAAAGTCTTTGGTTTGACCCGGATAAGGTTTTGAACCCGCGACCTTCTGATTCACAAGCCGACGCTTTACCACCTGAGCTATTGTGGTCGGTCTGCTAAAATTTAAAAGATCAATGTGACCTCTTTGGTAAAACAGAATAATTATGTGATTTCTGTCATATTTAATCAATATTGGATTAAAACATTTATGAAAAAAATTTAACAAAAGACATCTCTTCTTAATTACACATAAACTAAGTACTTACTTTTGTGGTAGGGCTTCCTTGAAGGAAATTGCATGGGTCTGGTCACACAGAATACATACTTTGGATTCAAAAGAGACCGGAATTAAACGTTTTTTGCTCTTAAGTCTTATGGGGGTTAACATTTCCTGTAATGGGAAAAAAGTTGATTAATAATATTTCAATAATTTTTATCATTTTAAGATGGTTAAATGTGTGATCTTGCATGAACATGTAAACAGTGGATCAAAATGAAGTCGAATAAACATGATTGTATCAATTATACAGCAATTGTCATGGTTAATTGAATAAGAAAATTTCCAGACTGTCCACACTACATGAAGAAGTTGTTTGTACACCTAATATGTGGACATAATATCAAAATTGATAATTTCTGTACTTTTACAAGAAATGGACCTCTATGCAAATGGCAATGGTGGTGTTGTGTGTATATTTAAAAAGAAAGACATGCAACCTCAAATAAAAAAAGAACATATTTTTAATAAGAAAATATAATAAATAAGAAAATATGACAGAGTTCTGAGTAATGAATATCATAAAATTAAAATGCACAGGACAATGGTATTCACATGCCAGTTACTATGCAAAACTCTTCATTGTAAAAAAGAAATAAAATATTTGAATCTAAGACAAAATGACCTAAGAAGTGTAAATGTCTTCTTTATGTGTAAATGGAAATTAAGTACTAATGTCCAATGTACGGTAACAGAAAACAGATGTTACACTCCTGACAGAACGAATTAAATGACAACATTAACTGTGCCTTATCCTTAATTAAATGACAACATAAACTGTGTTTTACCATTATTTAAATAACAAACTTTGCCTTACCGTGAATGAGTCCCTGAGCTGCTCCAGTTCTCTGTTCCTAAGACTACAGGACTTTGGTGTGGCATAGCAGGGAGTTTTTGGGGTGGGATGTACCTGGGGCTCACAGCTGTCCTCAGCCTGTGACCCCATAGCTGAGTGAAACTCATCGTCCGATGTCCTGGATGACATGGCCGTCTTGTAACGTGACTGACCAGAACTGTCCGCACCACTGTTGGAGCCACTGTCAAACAAGTCTATACTTCCCCAGTTTTTATCCCCACTGTACTCCTCATTCAAACAGTACAGAGTACAGTTAGAATCACTAGATCCCCGATGAGAGTCTGTCATTGATTTATTATCTACTACACAGTCTGAAGAAACACTATTGCCAATTGTTGCTTTTCTCCTAGAATTGCGAGTGCTGCGCTGAGATACAAAATTGTTCACAAAACTTTCAGACAATTTTTGAAGGTTGACAACAGCTTCGCAGTCTTCTAATGACTTTTTGTGATTTGAGTGAGAACTTGAACAATAATCATCTGAATTGTTTTCGTCTGGAATGTCACTTATATCAGATTCCTCAATTTTCTCCTCTTCTTCATTACTTTCATCTTCATCAATATCACTCAAGCATTCATCATCACTCTCCTCCTCTTCACAATACTCACTGTCTTGTTCAGTCTCTGTATCTACCTCCTCCTCCCCACTCTCCTCCTCATCTTCCTCCTCCTCCTCATCTTCTTCATCAAGCTCATCCTCTTCACTCTCCTCAGACCCTTTCTCTTCCAAACAATCAAGCTCAAGCTGCTGTTTCCTTAGCACAATCTTTCGCAGCTGATCTGAGAGTATCTGAATACTTTTCTCCCCTTCTGTGGGAGAATCAAACAAGCTTGCTGTAAAGTCATTACTATTTGACGCTGCACCCCGTGACCTTAACCTGGAACTCCAGTTGAGTGATGTGTTGCTCTTCAATGATGCCATGTAACTGTCTCGATGTTTCTGCAAATTTGCGGATGACTCCATGGATGATTGTTCACTTACATCACTCTGTTTCTGTGAGAGACTTGTTGATTCTAGATATGGACTGCCATCAGTCATATAGGAGTAGCCTCCCCTATCTCCACTCTCTGGAGTGGGGACAGTCCCTCCGCATGTGGGAGACATAGGGCTCTGAGCAATGTCAATAACAGATATATTTGCATCCTTCAGTTTGTCTCCAACGTTGCTATGGCGCCGAGTTCTCTTGGCAACTGGGGTACTGGTCTCAACACAGGAAGGTGCGCTAACTTTAATTGGCTCATTTATAGGTGGCGAGTCAGACACAAGGAGGCTGTAGTCATCAAAATCGTTGAAATTTATGGACAAAGGCTTACGTGGGGTTTCAGCTTGGTCAGCCCGCTTGCGTTTACACCGTTTCTCTCGATAAGTTTTTCTAGAATTAACCTCGTCATTATAATCCACTTTCTTGTTACGGTCTCTTAAAGCTCGGGACTTTTGATTGCTCTGCGGCGTAGATGAATCACTGGTCGAGTTGGAAAATATTGACTGAAAAAAATATAAAGAATGCACAACCATATGGGAGAAAACATGAATATCATTGTATTACCGGTATTTATTATAAATGTATAGACACAACACAAAATTGTAAGAGTACAGTTTGATTATGACAATTATGTTAATTAAATTACAAAAAAATAGTGTCCAAACAGTTAAAAATGCTTTTTTTAAATGTAGCACATGTATAACAAAATAATAAGATAGAAAACATATTTATAAATGAATTTGTTACTGGCAGCGATCTTTAACTAAAGTTTAAATTTTTCTGCAAGTGTGAAAATCATGATTGACAAGCTCAATTTAATTAAACCTAAAATTTACATCATATCAGATGATCTAAAAAACATAAAAAAAATAACCATGTCATAGTTTATTTATAAACTGTTGAAGTGCCACGACTTTTCTATTTGTAAAGCACTGTCTTCATATTGCTCTAAAGATTTGTTTACTTATTTGTTTCTTGCCTTAATGACTGTTGTTTCATTTTCCCAGTTATCCAGCAGGGCTTTTTCAGGGGTTTTTGGGAAAAAGGCCCTAGCCTAAATTGGGAATTTTTGATGCGGTAAATAGTCAAATTTGGGAAAAAAAGGATCGACAAATCAAACAAATTGGGAAATTTCAACATTTATTTTTCTGCATTAAAGCTAAATAGGCCTTGCTTTTGTGTCCCTGAAAGTGTTACAGAGCTCTTCCAGAGTTTGTTAAGAAAGCTCTGCAGGGCCTTCAATACAGATTCTCATTAAATTAGAGAGTTTTTCCTGGCCAAGGGAGCTTCTCAAAGAAGTGCATAGTAGGTTCATGGTGCTGAACCCTCTCTCCACAGCTTCTGTGCTGTATGGTATTATGGTCATCATCTACAGAAGTTGTTCTGTGCTGTATGGTATTATGGTCATCATCTACAGAAGTTGGTAGATTCTAGATCACGTAGTACTTACTATTGTACGACATTTTTCGTCACTATATTTCGCGGGTCAGTATAAAAGCCGGTACTGCATGTACCGATTTTGCTTCATATCTCCTTTCAGTTTGATACGCAGTCAAACAGTTATGGCGAAAATACTTTTGTTTATGAAATAAAAAATAATTGCAATGTTATCTGGAATGGCTCCGTGACGCATCTTCAACTTGCGTTAGGGTATACGGCTGGGTAAGTGTCTATGTTTTCACCGGTTACATTCATACATAAATTCACGGAAAGTAGTTTTCACAGATCACCGATCAAAAGTAAACAAACGATTTTCTTAATTGGAAAAGTCTCTTGATTTCATGGTTTCTTGGTTATTTATTTTTTAAAGGTAAAGGCATATTGGTTCAAATGGGAATTAATTTATGAGATTGGGATTTTTTTTCTTGAAATTGGGAAAAATGGTCGCTATTTGGCATTGGGAACGGGGCCGAATATCCGCCCTGTGAGACAAGCTGAAAAAGCCCTGTCCAGTAATGACAACCACGCGAAGTGGATACAGTATAGCATGCTGTGATCACCTGGCATGACGCTTTATCCCTTAAGGTTTTCTTGACACCATGTGGACCCATTGTGGATCCACCATTTTAAATGACTAGGCATATGTATAGGAGCTATACCATTACCATTGGTTATGAATTGGACCCCATTATAACCCAAAACTAAACCATAGGTGGTTGGTGTGTGAAATAAATGTTTCAAAGGCAGATACTGGTTGTTCATATATACCTTTTCTGTTCTATGATTATGTCTTCTCTTTCTATTACCATTGTTTTCCTTATTCTCAGTCCCTTTTTTGCCTTTCTTTGTGTTCCTGAAATACAAACAAGGTTAAATTGGGTTAGAAAAACCATCAAATGTAACTTGGCAATTAATTATGTCAGTCACTTTATCTGAATTTGAATAAATATTTTATGATTAAGTCAGTTAAAAAATAAAGTTAAACAACAGTGCACTTTCGAAACTGCAAGGTGGACCAAGCAAGATAAATCTACTGAATTGTCCATTTTACCTTTAAAACTAACTGGACAGAAATAATGTTAGACCATGGTCCACCACCTTTTGTCGAAGGTTATTATTACAGCCCCTTCTAACCATACCCTTTGCAAATATTAACATAATCTTAACATATTACCTAAAAGCCGCAATTTAGTTTCCAATGTTAAAATTTTAAGAAGAAAAACTTCTTTTCAGATAAAATGCTTATGCAAAGGCAAAGTAAAATATGGAAGATTAATGCAATTTACAATACACCACAAAGGAGACACTTTTCTTACTTAAAAAAGAAAATCATAACCTAAATTTGTCTGCTCAGTAAGTTAACATTAACAAGAGTACTTATCTAACCAATTCAATCTCATTTTCTAAGTGAAGTACTTGTATAGAAGATGGTAGTCTAAAGATGTCATGTTTAAAAAAAATAAAATAATGAAAAGACCCCATCAAAATTTAAATATAAATACACGCACAGCTGAGTGTGAGCAACATATATGCTGTGATTGCTTGCTAAGGCTTTTTATCTATTATAACTTTCACCGTACACGTTGACATGAGTTGACAGGTATGGTGAAGAAAGTTTTCATTGACAAACTCTGTGAGCCAAGGTACTAGGACCATGCTATATAGAAACAAGCATTTGATGGTATTGCGGGCAATACAGTAGTCCCCTACCGGTCCCTAAAAAAGTTCTTTAATTATCATACGCTCCTGTTTATTGCCATTTATAATTAATTTGAGGTTGAAGACTGTATTTGTATAATTATGGCTTAAAAATGAAGTAATAAACAAGGAAATCGACAGTAGTTGGGGTTCACATTTCTGTGAAATAGTTGTAAAATCAAACTTCAAGTAACCAAGTTATGCCACTATTTTGCTGCAAGGTCATGCTGTGACCTTGACCTTCAAGGTAGCGACCCAAATCTTGCTCACGACACGTCATCTCAATATGGTGATCATTTCTGTGAAATAGTTTTAAAATCCGACTTCAAATAACGAAGTTATGGGCCGGACACGATTTTGCTTCAAGGTCATGCTGTGACCTTGACCTTCAAGTTAGCAACCCAAATGTTGCGCGTGCAGATTGTACACATTGCTACCTATTAAGATACCTAGACGGACGGAGGGTAAACCTATAGTCCCCGTCGGTGTGAACACCAGTAGGGGACTAAAAATGTGCTGTTTCGGACTAAAAATGTATGTAAAATATACTGGGCATAGGCAAATTATTTAATGAAAACAACAGCATGTAGACAACATGTAGACATTATGTTTTTAGAGCTTATTCATTCATTTCACACAATATTTAATTTTTCAAAGCAATTTGTAATTAAAAGGTAATATAATCATCCTTAAACATTTAAATGCATGGGTGCAAGTTGAAAAAAATTCCAAAAACCTAAAGTTTTTGCTGGAGGCCAGGTGGCAGCCAGGGTCCACGGTGGGTCCAGGACAACGCCCTGGCCAGGGGTCCAGAGGGCTGGAGGCCCCCGGAAGCTCCTGCATTTTAACAAATTTCAAGGCTAATTCTTGTGTTTTCCTGAGACACAATTGTTCTAAAATATTTTTTTTTTCTCCAAAATATATTAATTTCATAATTTGTCATGTTGAAAATTGACAATTGAGACTTTTTATAATGTCAATCAAGCCACTTAATAGACTGTATGACATTTACTCTTAATATGCAGCGCCCGGAATATCGGGCTTTCTAAGCCAGATTTCCCACCTGTCACCGTTTTTGTCGCATTCTGAGAGCCATTCCGAATTCCATTTATTTTTGACATCTTCTTATAGCCATTTGGTATCACAATCCAATTTTAAGAACTTCATTTTCTCTTTTTTTTTCGGCAATTATAGACACATGTTTTCAATCCATGGAGGGCGCCATTTTGCTTGATATAATGTTACGACAAATTTGATTCGACGATTTCAGCCAATTAAATTTGATATTAGATACATGCGTAATTGCTAAGATAAACGAGACTCGGGTCGATATCGTTGTCGTCGTATGACTCGTCTACTCCCCCCTCCCCCAATTTTCTCAACGAATTTACGTGATTTGGAAAAGTTACCTTTCCGGACTTCAAAAAAACAGAATTTCCGGCAAAAAACGGAAAACTTGCACCCATGTAAACACCCACATCTATATAACAACCTGTAAAGCAATTTTAATGCAGTAAATGTTCAAATAGATAAATATTAATGATACCTTGTTGTTCTTTTCTTATCCTGGCTGTCAGGAATACTATTGCCTGTAGAGTTAAAAGATAGGTGTCCCATCTCACTACCACTGCTGCTGGACTGGAAGATATTAGAACGCTTCAGAGAGCTGTCATTTTCTGAAGACGTAGTAAACACCTTCTTATCACTGTCAGACAGCCAAGCATCTGTATGGACCACTCTGTACTTGTGCCGACCATATGTCTTCATATTTTTGTCCCTCATGTTTATGATCGGACTAAAGCGAAAAAAACAACAAAAAAACATTAACATTTAATTACAAGAATGAAAAAAATAATCTCTCAAATTTTACTATTATGGCTTTTGTGGTAATACTATTAAAGATTTGGTAATAGGCGCATTCCCCAACTACTGTTTTTTGTATCAATATTGGAAAAATTCTACAATTTGACAGTTTTACCTTATTTATGATTTACTGCTTATAAATACAATTATGTAATTACTCCTTAAAACTGCCCTATGCATGTGTCACCATCCCACCGATATCCATTATAAAGAAATATTGTAAGACTGTTTAAAATGAGAGGTGAGTTGCTGAAGTGGCACATCATTGTTGGTTATCATGAGCTATGGCAACACAATGGTTGAGTCCTTTGAAGTTTTTGTTGGTGTCCTGAAAGTGCCTCAATGATGCTCTAGTCTGTCCACTCACAGCAATTCTGCTGCTGATGCTCTTGTTTGCTGCAATTACTAATGACACCCACATCTCCCTACAGTGTCATGGAAGAGGTCAGAATCTTAACTATCTGGGCAACATCAATGATCATCGACTCAGGTGTCAAATTCTGCTGTGCATGGACGAATTTTGGCAGAATGGAGGATTTTCTGTGAATTATGTATGATAATGCGCAACCCAGGACTGGTACAGTTAAAGATAATGATCTTTGCTAGCCAGTTCAAATCTGTCATGTTGTACAGTTATGAAACGTATGTGAAGATCCAGAGACACATGGATCATAATGTCAGCCAAGAGATTAGGTTACAGAAACAACTGCACTTCCGCACAAAATGCAGTAGAGAAATGCCGATTAAGATAGTTCAGACATGTCCACTCAACGAGCAACCATCTTCTACAAATGGTATGCTTTACTGATGATATAAGATTTTTTTTTTTAATGACTGAATTCCAGTCAGGCCTTAATGTATTTTCTGAAACAGCATTATTTAACAATAAAGCTGACTTAAATTTTAACTTCCGCACCCCCCCCCCCCCCCCCCCCCCCCCCCCCCCCCGCACAACGAGTAGTAACATATGCGTTAGCAATAGACTGATTTGCTCAATTTTTATGCAAGTAAGTGAAGACTGTGGTACAATGCATCATGTACAAATATCTGACCTGCAAGAGGCTTTAAGTTTAATTTTTAAGAGACTAAACAGTAAATGGACCGAAAATTGCAATCACTTCAATTCACTTTCGACCGTAATCAGGACGAAGCAAAATTTAAATATACGGGCTATATGAAATATGGGCTTTTTAATATTTAGACACGCTTACTGAATGTCAGCTTTATCTTCCGAACGACATTATAACACGTTTTTGAGTTTTGTTTACAATTTTTAGTTAAAAATGGCGCTTGACAGGGCTTTTTGCAATCACGTTTCTCATTGGTCCGAAATACGTTTGACCGACTTTGATTGGTCAACTACTACTTCCGCTCAGTATTCAAACGCAGTTACTTCCCATTTCGATAGGGAATGTAACTCTGTATACATTGCAGATATAGTATTATATGAGTTGTCTTTTCTTTATACATCTGATGAGAGAAGGCATAACTAATGTATTTAAATATACTGTATGGTGGCATTTATATTAACCTGATAATTAACATTTATCATTGAAATTGCATGCATAAAGTTGAGGTTTTCATCATATTTATCTTGTATCTAAAAAGAAATAAATTGGTTAATTACTGTGTCCAAAATGATAAAAAAGAACAGATATCTTTGCACATACCTACTGTTGTGTTTTTCCTCTGCTAATAAATTAATTGTTTACTATGACAAAAGTTATGTAAACACTTCTATTTCCACTTCTGTGCTTCTTCAACTAGAACTATCGCTGAATGCGATTCATACCCCCACCAATGTCCTTGACAAAGCTTGTACAAGGGTAAGATGGGTTCTGCACATTGCCCAGTTGGGGTGAACACTTGAGTCAAGTTTGAAGAAAATCCTTACATTAGTATAGAATTTATAGGGCAGACACGACATATTGTCTAGCATTGATTGTAAGTAAATTAAAAGACTTTAAAAGGGGCATAACTTTGTCAAAATGCAATACAGAGTTATGAAACTTGACCTGCATATCTTACTTGTGATACGTCATATATCTTTTAAGTTTCAAGCAAATACCTGTGCTAATTTCAAAAATATTCAAGTACATGTTAAAATTTAAGAAAATTTTCTAAGTCAATTTTGACCTTCAAGTGTGACCTTGACCTTAAGCCGGCACAAAGGTAACATGGATTCTGCACATAACCTTGTTGAGTTGAACATTTGAGTAAAGTTTGAAGAAAATTCTTCCATTAGTATAGGATTTATAGAGCGGCCACGACATATTGTCTAATACTTGATTGTTTGTAAATTTGAAGACTTAAAAGGGGCATTAACAGCCAAGATTAAAGAAATTCTTTCAATTAGTGTAGGACTTACAGAGCGGACACGACATAATGTCTTATATTTGATTGTTTGATATTTGACCTTCAATTGTGACCTTGACCTTGAGCTGACACATGGGCAACATGGGTTCTGCTCATCTTTTTGTTAAGGTGAACATTTCAGCCAAGTTTGAAGAAAATCCTTCAATTGGTATAGGATTTATAGAGTGGACATGATAATGGAGACGGACGGACGGACGCGACAAAGCGAATCCATTATAGCCCCCCGCCCCATTTTGTGGTGGCGGTATAACAAGTCAGAACTCTCTTAAGTAGGGATGGATTCAGAAAATGTTGGTGGGCTTATGAATAAAGATCCATTCAACTTAAAGCTGTTAATACTAGATATATACACATTATGTGACCATAACTTCGACCCAAGCAGTCAACACACCAATTCTACTATAAAAGCTTAGTATCTTTTAAGCTTACATGTATGTGTTATCACAACGCTTCTCTTTTACCTGGTTAGTGGGGGTAGACCCCCAACCCCCACCTTGGATCCATCCCTGGTCTTAAGTTCATCAATATAATTATTTTGTTGTTGTAGGTCATAGGTTCCAACCCAAGCCCAAAATTACCAAAGTTTGAGGTATAATTTTTCTTGCTTACAATATGCATAAAATTAAAATTCCATGACTAGTCAGCACAATGTCATGAAGACTGCGTGTGTTATCGTGTCATGTATTACCACGAAGGCAACATATCTGTTTCAAGTGAATATGAAATGTATAAAAATCTGTTATCTAATTTAAGATAAGTAGTAACATAAAAACTGACAATTTTTGTTTAGGTAATAATGTTTTTCAGGAGACTACTTGAGCTATTGTGAAAGTAGAATGACAGGTATGTGGCGACAATGTGATACTTATGTCAGGTATCATCATAATTGCATATATTTTCACATTAACAGACAACTAACGTAATGATTTTAACCGGCTGCAATAGCTCAGGTGGTAGAGCGTCCGTTTGCCATCAGGAGGGTTCAAACCCCGGCTGGGTCAAACCAAAGACTTTAAAGTTGATAGTAGTGGCTTCCCTCCTAACGCTCGGGGCTAAGGGGACAGCATTTAGCTGATTCGTCAGTGTCAGTATAATGGACCGGCTGGGTTTAGTCACTGGGCACATCATAAGTGCCCCTGTGCTATAATGATAGAAATATCGCTGCACAGTATCTGCAAAAATGCAGGCTAATCTCTTACGCTTTTAACAAAAACTGATAAATAATTGGGGTGAGAGTATACCACCATAATGCATTATTCTAGTCGCATGTAGTTATTAGCAAGTAATGTATTGCCTGATAATAAATTCATCCTGTATAGGACTAAATAGTGGGTTGGTAACTGCTTGTTAAAGCAGTAATAATTGTGCACTTACTACATTTAGTACATAAAATTTCTTCAAAGAAAAACATTTAAAGTTGTTGTTTTTCAAATTGTTACATTTCTTCATAGAAAATACTGGTATAAAAATTTATTTTATTATAAAATGTTACAGTACTTCAACTTTTCATCACTGCCCTTCTTTAAGACAGTCATATTTTCTTTGAGCCCTGTTTCCATATTTTTTCTGATTGGGAACACTATGCCACCAAGTAAACAAATAGTCTTGTTTCATATTTTTTACTCTAAAATATTTTTTAACAAGAATTGTAAGTACAAATTAAGGAAGACTGAGTACAAAAATATTAATAATTTTATTATTTTTATGTAATTGTTATCTGAATGTCAACTCCCACTATT
Organism: Sinonovacula constricta; assembly: GCA_007844125.1. NCBI lineage: Eukaryota > Metazoa > Mollusca > Bivalvia > Cardiida > Solecurtidae > Sinonovacula > Sinonovacula constricta. The sequence goes on along the minus strand of CM017569.1, from coordinate 28,189,076 downwards.
AAAATATCCACTTATTCCTAAGTAAGACATACTCTATTGCCTCCTTCTGTTACACTATAAGAACTTTGCTTTACTTCCTCCACAGCATATGGACAGCTTTTTTTTTTGTCAGCTACTATCAGCGAGACCACAAGATGTGTCGCATGTAATTCATGTGTTCCTACTCTGTTAAGTTATCCATGATACTAACAAGAAAACTGCTGGTGCGAAGCACCAAAAGTGACGCAAACGATTAAAACAAATTTTGAAGAAATTGTGACATACTTTTTTTAAACTTAATTACAGTAGTTTTCCTGCAGTTTTCTTTATTCTAATACATGTAGATAAATAAAAAAAAGACAAAATAAAAAACAGAACTCTATGTACCAAATTATGACAGTATTTTACCAGTGTTATGAAAGTCCGCATAACAAACTTCCCCATTTGCAAACTTCAGTGAGCATTCCATATATAGTAGTCGCACTCCAGCGCGTCGCAATGAAAAGTTCTGAACTGGCTGACTTTAACCAATCAGAAAGCAGCAATGCATTTACCCCTTAAAAAAGAGCGTATACTTAGCTGTGAAAAGGCTAGACTAGACTTTATGTAAATGTAAATGAAATTCTGACCAACAGTTGCTGAGAAATAGAGCCATATACAATTTAATTACTATAATTCAGGGCCATAACTCATTTAAAATCAAGCTGGTCAGATGTGCCAACAATATGTGCAACTAGTCTTAGTATTCACCAGTCCTGTAAATTAACATAGTCTGACCAAATGGACGGAGAAATAGCCAAACCTCAGATAAATACAATGACAGAAGTGACTCCAATAAAGCCACCATAATTTTTGAATTTGGGAGGTTTTGTATCTTGGAATAAAAACAAAAATGTATTTTTTTCTACCTATACTGCCAACACCTCTTATTAGAGTATTACATACATGTATCAACTAATGCAAGTTATTGCTTGATCATAACAGTCATGATGTGTTGAAAATTATGTTTATGTATAAATCTCCCACTGACTTAAATCATTATAAAACATTTAATATGTAATTAAAAAACAGGCTTATTCTAAGATAGAAACATTAATATCTACAGAAACAGATTACACAACTTATCATACCTCCAAAATAAAACAATTCTTCTTAAATAAATTTAAAGACAATGATTTTTAGAACTTCACTACTCTTTTAAAAGCACACTGATTGGCATTCTTCTTTAATAGGGCAATGTTAGTGTTTTTCTTCTTGGAGTGTATAAAGTCACGACTGTCAGCTAACAAGATGATCTCCTGCTTGCGAACCTCATCTTTCAACATCTTCCGTTCACAGTCTATAATCTGACTGCAGACTTCTAATAAAGCTGACAAGCCAGAATCTTCATCTGTAGGGCTTTCATCAAGCTGTAACTCGAACGTCTGTCTCAATTTACAAATCTGTTCTATGAAGCAGTTATAGCGATCCAAGTTGACTACGTTTGACATTGGTGAGCCCGATTCATCATTGGCTTCCATGTATTTTCTCAGAGATGTTTTAACATTTGTTGTAGGTTTCATGTGATTGTCTGTGACGGCATCATCTAAATCCTCTTCCTGTTCCGAGGAACATGAGCTGGAAATGGATCCCTCCATCATACCATTCTCTTCTAGAGTTTCCAAATATGTCTTTGGGAATAATATGTGTTGGAAACCAGTCTTATGAAAAAATTCACCTTTTAAAGCAAGTTGTCTCAATTTGCACTGCATGTATTTTGATACATTTCCAGCAGTATTTTCTATATCTGCTTCCTCCTCTGCCTCTTCATCCAATTCTTCCCGATTGCCAATTTCATCTTCATGATAACCCAGCAGGAAACCAACTGGGTCGTCCTCCATTAATGTACCTGTGTTGAGATTAAAATCAAAGTCCTCTGTTGTAGAATGGTCTGGGGATGGGTACTCTCTCATCAAAGGATCACTACCACCATCTGTCTCACACACAGCAATACTAGACTGTGCACCTGATTTTTTTGACTGGTTCTCTGCATCAACTGACTGGTTTCTAAAGGTGTTTGTCTGACTTGAGGATTTATTGACTGTTAAAGTCTCTGCATTGTCTATAAATGGTCTTCTTGCCTTTTCAGTAGCAGCAATTTCTTCTTTTGCCCTCAAACTCTCTTCAAGAATAAAAAAAGGTTTCGCCAAACCAGCACGGACCTTTGCTTGATATAGTCTTTCTGTCAAAAAAAAACAACAACCAAAAATGATTAAAAAATGAATTTGTAAGGAAAATTATGAGAAGATTAAGTGTTGTTTTTTATTCATATGCAGATTAGAAATTTTGATGCAAATACACACAAATTTTACCTTGAGGCAGAGAAACATATACACAGATATATAAGTTAATACAACTGTGCTTTTTGTCTTAACTATTTGATCCACCGCCAGACCCCTACCAATCAGTGAACACAATACTTTTGCACAAGGCCTTATGTTTGACAAATTTGATAAATAGAGCAAAGGAATAACACATCTTTGATCAGTTATTCGACATGACTTTATTAAGTAATTTATGCATATGAATCATGTTATAACTTTGTTTATATAACAGTTAATGAATCCTTGACAATCAGTACAGTGTACAGAAAGGTACTTTGGTTGGCCTGTGCAATGTAACCATGGTGCAGTGAAAAGTCCAGCCAGGTAAAGAAACAAGCTTTGTTGAGTTTGTTTCATGACATCTAAGCATACCATCTGTCACCTGTGTATTGCTTTACTACTTCAAACAATACCCTGCATTGTCTGCAAAATTGCACTTCATTGTGGATATTATAAATTTTCATGAATTTGACAGTTTAATGTTTGTCGCAACCTGTTGTAGGGATATCTAAACTGGCTAAATTGATTGGTCAGTTGAAATGTACCTTTGTTCTTTTCATAGTTTTCAAATGAGAGTACAAAAATATATGTGTAACGAAATAAATCCCAAAGTCAGTTTTTCAATTATTAAATATAATTTTCATCTGTTTCTTGACTTGAAGTAATACTGACGTTTCTTTGACTCCATTATGGACTTGGGTGTGGATTTCTGTTGGTTGTGTTCTGTCCCTTCATCTCTACAAATAAAAAACACTTCTATCATACTTGGAAATTATGTTATCAAAAGGATTGTAACAATGGTACAGAAATATTTGTTATAATATCACTTCCTGTTTGCTTCAGTTTGTAAACTTTCGATGAAGAACAGCTCTTTTCATTACAGCTAACAATAAGTGCTTACAGGTACGCATGATCTATGACTGATTTATAAATTCCATATAATCTCTGTGGGTAGTCAACACATTAGGAAGATACCAAATATGGGACCTCATGTGCATCTGGGTGAAATTTGCTTTTTTAAAGTAGGCGCAAAATGGGATCTGACCCGTGTACATGCAATTCTATAAATAGCTGGTTTAAGCCATGCTTGCCAATGTGTCAATCCCCTTAAAGGTCCCTGTGTACAATTACTTGCACATATCAAACACTTTTTTTCCATATCCAACAGAAATCAATCTCTTGAACATATGTTAAAATTGTGCCAATGTTATATATATTAAGCCATCAACACCACTGATGCAGAATTTCTTTCCTTCTATCGGTAGTTCTGATTGGCCATAAAAATCATGTGACTTAGTTCCAGATGAAAGAAATTCTGAGTTAACTATGATGCCAGTGAATAGGGCTGTAGATGTTGGCATTATATTTCTGTGAAGGCTGAGTTATCTCTGACAAAAAAGGAACAGTAACTCCAAGTAACAGAACACAGTCAAATCAAATAACAAACTCAAATATATTCTTGCAGGCAATAAATTGTTACTTTCACATTACAAAGTTATGGCATGCATTCTTTCTTATTATCTTAATGGTAGATACTTAAATAAAGATTAAGACATTTATTTATAATAAATCATGCACACTTATGACTGCCAATAAAAAGTTTAAGTGGATACATATTTCTAAAAGGAAGTACCAGATTATGCTTAAACATGACAAAATAAAGAAGGAGTGCCCGTGCCTGAGCAGTTAGGGTCGCCGACTTGTAACTCCTTAGCTCCTCACTGCATGGGTTTGAATCCTGGTCAGGGCCAGAATTTTATTGTGAGGAAATACACCAGCTGACTTGTGGTGACATGTCTGGGGTCTTCCTCTACCGATAATAAGCAGGACATGGACAATATGACCATAATTGTGACAGTGGTATGTAAAAAAAAAAAATACCTGAATTGCTGAAGGTACAGCTTTGTTTTCATATGGGCCATCCAGTCATCATAGACAAATAGATGGTGTCCTTGAGAAAAAAAATAAACACTATCTTTCATCTTTTTTAAGTATGTTAATCATTATTGATGCATGCATTCTGATGATGCAAAGTAAAATTGGTTGTTTTAAAAAAAAAAACTTTTCTAGTTTTCTAGATCTATATGTAGTTTATTGTTTACACAAAAAAGCATTTAAGTCCAAAAATATAGAAGAAAAGACAATAATATTCACACAAATGCCATTAAATACTAAATTGTTATAGTGCAAACTTTCATTATATAATGTGGTTAATAGTTACTTACTCTTGTCAATCAGTTTCATTATTTCTCTAGAAACAACAGAAAACATTCTGAAATGTAAAGAAATGCTCAAAGATAGACTGTCGCTTAAAAAAGATTATTAACAAATAACCAACTGGAACTGGTATGGCAATTAAGCATTGCCTCCAGGTAAAGGATGCCCTGGGTTTGATCTTGAGCTGTGACAAACCAGTTATTAAAAATGGTAGAAGTATCGCTTGCTTAAGCTCAAGCAAGTATAAGGATAGTACCGACACTGGTTGGCTCAGTGTCAGAATAATGTGACTGGTTGTGGTGTCATGTCAGGTGCTCATGGCATGCAATACATAGTAAAGGCAGTACTATATATATCTGCTTCAAGTGGACACTGTCTTCAAATAGCTTAAATGCTGTTGGTGATAGACCCAACAAAAAACAAAAGCAACAACAAAGTTATTAACCATTGCCAATATTCATCATACAAGATCCACTATGGGTTTTAACATGAACTAAATATTGGTGTAACTAGTTTACCTTAATTTTATATTGGTGTAACAAGCAATTTAGAAAAAAATACTTGGAAAGAATGCCTAGTATAAGATAAAAGCCTCCTAATAGTTATAAATGTAACTTATAAACAAAATAACTAATCATTATACATACTCATTTTAAATAAGTAAAGGGTTGTTTTGTAAATAACAGATGTCCTCTTGAAAAGAGGAAATAAAAAAGTTCTCATTTTTTAGAGTAAGAAAAAAGATATTTTCCCCTTCCTTTAGAGTAAGTAGAAGTTTCTAGTCTTTTAGAGTTATTAGAAGATTCTTGGTATGCATACCTTTCAGCATGGTTGTTGAGACCAAAGATGATGCGCATTGTTATGATGATACAGGACATGGCAAGGCCCTCCCAGAATGGGATCTTCTTACAGGTGGGCATGGGTGTGTACACCAGGGGCGGGTCCAGAAGGTGAAAAATGTGGATGGCATAAGAGTGCAGTCCAGCTGAAACAATAGTGGTGGACATTAGTGACTGGAAACCATGCAATATTTACTGAATTGTTTTTAAGGTCTAGTTTCATTTTTTATGTAGTCAAGCAATGGGTAAAGGCTGTGTCAGCAGCCTGGTTAACTCAGGAGGTGGATCATTCATCATGTTAATGAAGTATAATAGTTTTGAGCACATTACTGAATGCACATTTATCGCATAACATGCCCATTGGTTATTTCTATAACACACTAGTTGATTATCAAGTTGATTTACTGAGCAGTGTTTTCATAACAAAGCTGATGTAATGGTTATGTGATAAATAGAATCCAGTGTGTGTTTTCATGGAATACTGAAAATATTACAATAGCTGGAAGAAATGATACAAATCTTGGTAGGGCAATGTTTAATTAAAACTTTTTAATATTTTTGGTCTTCAATGAACATTCATGTCAGATCCTCTATTCATCTCTCTGTGTAACAATTATTTTTGTGGAAATAACAGCACAATTATGGTCAATAGAAATTATAACAACATGCAGCTACTACTGGCTGAGATAGACCCCACCATCAAATTAAGGTGGACGATCTCTTACACATATTTATTGTCCAGCTTAGTATTGGTGGAGGAAGACCCCATATTTATGTCTGGGTAAAACCACAGGCACACCGCAGGATAGCTGAAACATCTTCCTATATGAAAGTTCTCGACCCGTCAAGGACTTGAACCCATGCGGAAGGGGCTGAGGAGTAACAAGTTGGCAACTCTAACCATTCAGCCAAGGACACGCTACAACTTACACATGACATGTCTTCAAGCTGGGATTGGGATTTGCCGGCATTTTTGCCGACACTGTGCCCAAGGACTAAACCCGGCCGGTCCATTATACTGACACCGATGAGTCAGATGTAATGCTGTCCCCTTAGCCATGAGTGTAAGGAGGGAAGCCACTACTAGCAACTTAAAAGTCTTTGGTTTGACCCATCCGGGGTTTGAGCCCACGACCTAACGATTCGCAAGCCAATGCTCTACCACTTGAGCTGTTGTGGCCGGTAGTCTTCAAGCTGGAAACTGGCAATTAAAGACATACCGTATTCACTCGTGTAATGGTCGCACCCGTGTAATGGCCGCACCCCCAAAATGACCGCAAAATTTGAAGAAAAAATCCTAATTCAATGTAATGGCCGCACCCCCAAAATGACCGCAAAATTTGAAGAAAAAAATATGAAGGCCGCACAGTTTATACAGCGGAGCTCCGCTATATCGTCAATACTGTCGGTCAACGATTAACTGTCTCACATACATTTCCCTTTGTTCTGCATGAAACACAGCTTATTATCCGTCAGTAAACACTTAAACAAACTTTCAACTTCAGTCTGCTAAATACACCAAGCTGTAATTTACTTGGCGTTTCTGTGTAGACTTGCCTCATTACACAGGTCAAGTGACTGACTGAGATAAGCTGTTGTCAAGGTGATATCGATCGGAGCAGTTTGACAGTGAGGGAGTGAACGATGTGTTTTTATAAGCAGCTGCCGATTACATTTCTCCATGAAATTATTGATTGGTGGAATGTACACAAGGACAGTGCACTGTTCCCCGATATTTCGTGTACTGTCATACCAGACTTGGTGACGTAGATCAAAGAAATTAATTTCATGCCGCCACGAGCTACAGGATAGCATTGCGACTGAGACTAGATACATTCGCAACGTGTCAAAAATACAGTCACTGTTTACCAATTAACCCTTTTGTTGAGACAGCATGACTGGTCGACGCTCCTGTTCATTTTTCACCTCGTCAAAGAGATTGTCGCCTCGTTTCAAAGCTGTGTTGTTTTATCGGCTCTACTATGAAATCCTTTGATCTGCATGGTAGTGTGCACATGACAGCTGGGTAAAATTGTTTGATGATGCAAACATTCAGAAATATGATACAAGAGATAAAACTAGGAAGTCATTTATAAATTATGGAATATTTTCACATTGGTTAGACAAAAGCATAGAACGGCGCTATCTCGTTCATATCGTCCGTCAACCTCCTACTTAGAGAGCTCATCTAGACGCATGGCGTCCCAAAAATCGGCAGAATCGTTCTAGAAAAAATGTCCCAAGGCCTTACACCTATAGAATGGCCGCACCCTCAACTCCTTAACGATAAAATCGGGTAAAAAAGTGCGGCGATTACACGAGTGAATACGGTATTTCTTTTCCTATTAAGTCCTATCCAAACAAAATATAAAGTTACTGACCTGGGAGGTCCATCTGGATCAGGTATTTGCTGATCAGCTGCTGAACAGGGAACACTGGGAAATCTGACAGGGACAGAAAGTCAGCCAGGGAACCAGTAAGGAGTCGCAGGGTATCAGCTTTTGGAACCACACCCTGGATAAAGCAATACAATATGTTTTTTTTAACTTGGCATGATTCAAATAAACAAGATGCTGTGTTCAGAAAACACATATGCCCCGGGTAGCATAGTTTGTCATGATACATATTTAAAATAAGAGTTATGTAACTTGTCAGGGACATGATCTGTGCACTGTTAAACTTTCATGCCACTGCTCCTTATAGAAACTGAAAAATATCCAAATTGCTGAAAAAGGTTAACCGGACGGACATACGGTTAAATTTCTAGATGCCAAAGACATAAAAAGAAAAGGCGACATGAAAAGAACAGTAAATTATGTGAATTTAATTTTCATATATAAAATGATTATTACACTGAAACATTTATGGTCATTATTGAAAGCAACATTCAGCTATTAAATGTGGATGTACTCCACGTGAATGAGTAGAACTACAAATGCACCATAGGTTAGCTGAAAGACCACAAACTTTTTCATCTCAAATGATACTGGAACTATGTGATTAGAAACTTATAAATTAATCTACATGCTTTGCCATGAGTACCATTACTAGAAAAGATAACTCACCATAAAGTATTTCCAATCGTTGAAGCAGAACTTTAAATCATCAGGAAGTAAGCCTTTCACATCTATAAATGGAACTCGCTTCTGCTTTACCCACCTATTTATATATCAAACAATTAGCACTGTCTATACTCTATAGTTTTAATGAATGGTAGAAGAACAACAAAGGAGCCAAACAAGCAGAAAAGTACAAGGAAATAGCTCTAAATACCTGATTTATAGTTATGTATGGTTTGGATATCTTCATAAAATTTGGTGCAAATAAAGATTCAGATACATTACCGTATATGATATATAATGGCTGTTTGGCCATAGTTGTTAACATTATTTCAAATGAGTCAATTAAAAAAATCATAAAATTTATATTTTTTTTAGCACTAGCGAGTCGAAAAAGATTTTAAATTACTTCAGTTGCTTCCCAAAATGTTCCAATCAGTTATGTAAGCATTCATATCATCCTGTGTCCCCTATTTACCGGTACTTTCGTCCAAAACCCTTATTTTATAAATAGCAATGGCAGACAAAGGAAGCCCAACTCAAAAGAGAGAAAGACCAGCTTTGTCTTATTCAGAAAGAAAAAGCTCATTAACTCGTAGGGTGGAACAGCACAAATCTAGAATTTACCGTGTTAAACAAAAATGCCCAAAGAAATTATTGGCTATGATCAACTAAGGTGATGAAAGCAAAAGTAAGGTTTTAGATATAAATACTTTTTTGGTTAGTGAGAAGAACAAAGAGTACATCTTACTTATTTAGAGCATTTAAACATTCAGCATATATAAATATAATTATTGTCAGTATTTGTATCTCAGAATATAGAAATTATCAATTCATTAAACCAATGCCATTCCCTCTATTTACACAATAAAACTTCAAACTCTCACCTAATTAGATCTGCTACCGTAGTAAGGGGGTTGGTGTACATTAGTCCTAGGAAACAGAATCCCAATGTATATTTCAACTGCATCTTGTACATACTAGAAGTATGCAGACCTTTCTGTGAAAACAAAGTTAGACAAAAAATGAATACATGTTACTTGTGGGAAATTTCATGATTTAGCAAAAGGTAAAATGGAGTTTACTAGTCTGCAACTTTTAGCCTTCAAGGGTGATAATTGTATCCTACATGAACACTCTGGATTGATTCTTAAAGCAATCTCACTGGTGCCTGGATAGTTCTTGTAAAAAAACACAGAATTTCAGTCACATGGAACTCAGTTACTCTTGATATCCCTTGACAGTCTGGTACTTGGTAAAATAAATTGTGGCAAAAAACAAGCAGCAGCAGCATTTCTAACACTGAATCATACACAGAATGGCACACTCCACTGCATAATTAACCAAATTTTAAAACTGGCATTTTTCTTGCATATTGTAATGAAATGAGAGCTGATTTCAGAGCAAAATACCTGAGAGTTGTTCGCATCTCGCAATTTTTAGATATGGGGCACTAGAAATTTAATCGAGTCTTGCAGGAACATTTAAAGCACCACATAATTTTACAAATAACAAAACACATCCAAATAGCTTTATGTGACTGGTCTGACTGTAGCAATGGCCTAGCACAAATTTACCAGATTACCCAACTCTGTTCAGTGCACACAATTACATGTACTCATCAAGGTAAACTATATGGGCGTGGCCATATTTGTCCCCCACAACACCCCAACCCCTAATTTAAAGGGCTATACTCTTAACAAATTATAACAGGCAATGAAGACAAAACTGGGAATTTAATAGAAATATTCTAAATAAAAGGGTGTTACTGTAAACATACAATTTTTGAAATTAACTCATTAATATAAAGGTTCTTGTTTTGCACTTTTTTCCTTGGGTCCAAATCCACCATCCAATCAACTAATCATGATCCAAACTGAGGCCACAAATTTTAATAAAAGTTAACCTGTTACTTGTTGGAAACACCTTAGGAGTGGGGTATGTTTTATGTCAATGTTGTCAAAGGAGTGAATGGTGTTTTCAGCACATAAAGGGTTAAGCCTTTGCTTGTTTTTTAAATGTGACTTTCATTTCAAAGCAGCTTAGTTAAAGCATTGTGCACACTTTCAGACATATCTCTTGAAATACTTGAAAGATATTGCCTTGAATTCAATCTCTAGATATACCTTATGAATTCAATCTCTTGAGCAATTCTTACTTACAATTCTTACTTATAATTCTTACTTACGATTCCTACTTAAAATTCTTACTTAAGAATGATAAGTGGATACAATCCTTTAATTTCATCTCAATAGTGTGTTGCCTTTATCTTTAACTTGAAACCTTTTAATAATTAACTGATTTAACATAATGGCAAAATAATGTATACCAAACAAATGGTTTTTAGTTTAAACTTGGGATAATTGTATTTTTGTAAGGTATGTAAAATAAAACTAAAAGCACTAAAAATATAAAACAAATGGTTTATGATTAGATTCAGTGACATTTTTTAAGGTTTGTGATTGAAACAAAAGAATACTTTAAAAAATAAATAAATAATAATTGTATGTATACCTAACCCAGGTAACCCCCATCCCCACAAAAAACAAACAAAACAAAAACAAAACAAAACTAGAGCCAAACTAAGAATTTTACACAGTAACAGTCTCAGGCAGGCCCTAACCACAACTGACTTCTACTTACCCGACATCTGCCCCATCTTTGGACAACCTCTTCCTCCTCCTCATCCTCTTCATCACTTGATCCCGAGCCATAAATTAGTGTATCTTCTTGAGCCTTCATGGGATCATCCTCATCATAGAAGTCCTCATCTGCCACAGCATCCTTTAACTCCTCCATCTCCTGATGACACAAACAGAACAACAAATTTTCTTTTTCTTTTTGCTCACATATCATTGATGACTTAAATACATTCATACTTATACACATGAAGCTTGAACACATTATTCTTCTAATTTTGCACACATGCCATAAATGTCTTTCAACACATACATACATATAAGACATGTAGCCAGCCACTCTCTCTCCTGTCTCCTTCCGTCTCTATCTCTGTTTCTCTCTAAGAATGTTGGCAAATCTACATCCTCAAAAATGTTATCAGTGTAATGTTCTCTCTCTGAATGCTAACAGTAAACAGGATTGGATTTGCTGGCACTTTGCCGATACTGTGCAGTGACATTTCTATCTTTATAGCACAGGGGCACTTATGAGGTGCCCAGGGACTGAACTCTGCCGGTTAATTATACTGACACCAACGAGTCAGGCGTAGTGCTGTCCCCTTAGCCCCGAGCATTAGGAGGGAAGCCACTACTACCAACTACTAACCAAGTCTTTGGTTTGACCCTGCCAGGGTTCGAACCTGCGAGCTCCCTATCCTCAAGCCAGCGCTCTACCGCTTTAACAGTAAAAGGTTTGTTAACATATGTATAAGATTTAACAAGTAGTCACTGTTCTTTTTTTAATGAATAACTAATGGATACTTCGATCTGTTTGTTGGCCTAGATCAGCTGCATTTGTTGATTTCTTGTGTGTAAATTTTAGCATGCACACATGATAGCAAAAGCACCATAAAGGGGAGTTTTACATGCCCAAAGACCAAGTTACATATGCATATTATTAAGATTCATGTGTTTAATAACTATGCTGAGAAATGAAGAATTTATCTGTACAATATTGTTGTACAGTAAGAAATAGACAGGGCAATAATGGCAGCAAGTTATTCAATCAGAGTTTTATCTCAATTACACATAAGTTCATGTCAATATCAATCATATTAGCAAATTTGAAGAAACTCCTATGTATTATAAAAAAAATGTTTACTCAAGAATTTGCTGAGAAAAACAACTACAGGCAAAAACTACAGAATATTCAATGCAGTGTGAGTTATCCTACTTTAAAATAAAAATTCACATGAATATCGGTCATTTATGCAAGTATATATAATTTTCATTTTCAAGAAAAATCACAAAGGGAAATAAATCCAAAACAAAGACAACTTAGTTATCTTTCCTTTAGGCAACACTTGGTATAAGAAATCCATGCAAGTATGAAAAAATTCCAATTAATAATTTGTTTGCACATAAAAGTGAACAAAGGGCAATCATTCAAAAATGAACAGTGCAATCTAAGCTTTGCAGGCAAAACAATCTTCACTAAGACATGTTTTAACTTACCATTTTTTTTCTATATTTCTTTGCAGACATGCCTAATGTTTGAAGCCTGCTTCTCCGACCCAGTATATTCTTAACCTTCGGATTTTTGGTGGTGGGTGGGAACAATTCTCTGGAAAAAATAAATTCATAGTTTGCAACAAACCATGTATGTGTAGTCAGCAATTTCTTATCTGCTTTCTAGTTACTTTCCCTCATCAGTCTCATAATTTTAACCTTGCATATCGTTTTTCCTGACAAAATAGCATTACAGTTTATTCTGTTTAAACATAACAACTTAAAAGAATGTTAGTCCCCATGCAAAAATAAATAAATAATTAAATTATTATAATATACTAACTACATATAAAAAAGATAATGACTATTTTATATAAAATTATTGGTTAAGCAAGACATGGTTAAGAACATATCATGTAAATCAAATTGATGAATTTATCAAATTGCCATACATGCTTACATTAAGAACTGTAAATTAGCTTAGAATTATATTTCTTGAGAAAGGTATCTTGCTATAGTGTGCTGTTAATTCAGCTTATTAAGTATTTGTAATTTATCACATTCTTTTCCCTGTTGTCCATTCAATACACCCATTACATATTTTCTTTATATTACACTAGTGTAATACAGCTATTTGATTGATGATGTCATTGACATCATCATAATGCAGATCATCTCATACCACTATTTTACCTAGTATTGTTGTCAAAGTTTTTGTAAAATTGTAAATTGTCTATTAAAATCATGAGATCAACAAATCTGACATTTGTTGTCATTTGATACAAACTTTAATAAACCTCGTCAAAGAAAAATGATTGTAAACTAGCCATAGGCTCACTTACAATCATTTTTCCTGAATTCATTTAATAAATGTTTGTATTAAATGGCAATGAGTATAATATCCTTTATATCTCTTACCAATAATAAAATGTCAACTAAGTAAGAATTGATTATCCATTATTGACAAATATGGCAGGCTCAAACAGGACATTGTACCCTACCGCTGTCTCATGAGAGAGTCCAGTGCTGGATTCGGAGGCTGGTCACTGAAAGCTACCCCTAACTGGGACAGGTACTTCACCCAGATTTTGAACACAATATCCTGCAAACAAAACATCATGGCATATGGAAGTAAGTTCTAGATAAGTCTTCTGTTAATTAGTATTTGACCTCATGATACTAGTATTCTAGAATATGGCTTATGTCACTGCTATGTCACTGTTCTCTGTCATGAGATATTGATTTGTAGAAACTCGTAGTAAATTTCGGAATATTTTTTAATGGTTTGGCAACTACATGTAGTTCAATATTTTTAGCTATTATAAATGGGGCTGTTTTCTTATTTTATGGGAGACCTGTAGAGACCTTCAAGCATTAAAATACCAGCCATAAATACAAGTATTTTAAAATAACAGCATTGTGAGACTATGCCTTTGGATTACAACTAGCGTAATACTGAATATATCGTGATAATGTCACCACCTTTGGACATTATTGTGGATAACTGTGAATTTAAAAAGGAATTTAGGTCTTTCATCAAGTAAGAGGACAATTTTATGAGGACTCGGATCTGCTTTGACTGTATCTTAAATATATGATTTATTGTCACATGCTAATGCCACTTGCCCAGTCTGTGGTAAAACTATGTCGGGTCCTATATCATCGCTGTAGATTAAGCAAATTTATAATAAATATTATATAATTACAATTTTTTGTTTGTTTTGTTTTGTTTTCTGTTACAACAGACCAACACAAACATGGTCATATTGGCGACATCCAGCCAATTACTGGTGGAGTAAGACCCTAGACTTATGTCTGTGTAGAACCACCATCATTCAGCTGGTTAGCTGGAAAACCTCTCCACATGAAAGTTCTAGCCCGGACTTGGACAACTTTTTTATGACTGGTAGGTCCTTGGTATAAACCATGGATCTGACAATCTACCTTTTGTGCTACTTGGGGCCGGCTTACCTTGAGTTGAGGATGGGCTCCCAAGTTCAACAATGCTTCCACCTGGTGCTGAATTATAACCTGATAGGCCTCATACAGACTCCATGGTCGACCCTTGTCAATTACTGAACAAATATAACACTATTTAATAAACAAAGCAAAATGTTGATCACCAAAATCTTATGACATTAGGGAGGTCTATAAAGGATGATAAGTTGATGTTTCTTTTGTTTTAATTGCACTCATCTTTGCAGATGGACAGAAGGAGCAACTCTGCACTTCACATGTAAAGTTTTATACTCAGTTCATTCCAAAAACATATATATTTATCTCGCAACAAATGTAAACAAAAACATAAATGTATCAATCATTATTGAAGCATTATAATTGGTAAATAAGTCTATTTTCCTACTTCAACATTCCTTGATAATCAGTATGTAATGTCCAAACAGCACATGAGCCGGGCTGCAAGGACCTAAAGAATTACAAGTTTGTGCCAGCTCGGCCACAGGGGCCCTCTCAATTTCAAGAAATATTCATTTCTAGTACATGTATTTATTCACCATAATCTGACAAATTAAAAATGACCAGAACATGAGAGAAATATTAACCTTTCTTCTTTGAGTATACAGATTCAGGTTTCTTCTCGCGTACAACAGCAGTTAGTCCAGTAAACCCTGTTGGATCATCTTCTTCGTCCAGCATCATGACCCGCATGCTCTGGAAACACAACATGATACTGGTAATACTGCTTGAAATCAATCTCCAGAATCACAATACCAAGTATGACTGTATGCAACTGGGGTAAATAGCAGATGATAAAACAGGCTGGGGAAAGATAGCAGAAGATAACACAGGCTTGGGAAAGATGGCAGAAGATAACACAGGCTGGGGATAGAAGCCTTATACCTTAGAGGAAAATTATTTGCAAAGTCCTGTAAATGGGAAAAAATTCTTACTAATTATTAAACTTGGAGGAAAACTGGCTTCTTTTGCTCAGCTTCTCACAATTTTAATACCTTGACCCGGTTTTGAATTTACTTCTCTGAATGAATATGGTAACTCTTAAAAAAAAATTACTTCACACATTAAACAAAAAATAAAAAGCACCGGTACCATATAGTGTTTTAAGGACAATTTTTAGTAGTTTTAGTCGCAAATGAAAAAAAACCCAAATATCCAGCAACTAAAGGAATCTTTTTTTTTAAGCGTAATGTGCCAAAATACAACTATTAAGACAAGAATATACCTTAGCAAAATTCCCTTAGACTTTGTTTTCTGCACAGAAGTTGCTGAATATGTCTTATTGTGCATTTATTTATTCTGGCTGTGAAGCAGTTTAAATAAACAAAACATTTACTAAAAGAATATCTGTAAGAAAAGTGGCTTTCATCTGCAGTCATACCTGAGATTGAGTGTTGCATGTTGTACAATAGAACATTCCCCCAGTCTCTTGGAAGTCCTGTTCGCCACAAACCACACATGCTTCAGGCATCTTCGATGTGATTGGTTACCAGCCTTCTTCTATAAACCTGTAAAAAGAGGTTTTTTATGTATGATAACAATGGTTACATTGTTAGAACTAGTGGAACCAGAGGGAAAATGCTGTAACCTGGCCTTGGATCCTAACACAAAACCATTATCAACCATTTTGTTACCTCAAAACCTCTCAAAAACAAGACCAGGTGCATACTTAGTTTGAGTACTGCTCCAGTGTATGGTAACAATACACTGACCTTCTCATTAACAAACCTGACTCTGTTTAACTTTGGGCTGATAGCTGGGTCAGAAGAATTTTTGGTCACACATCTAGTGTTACTCCCATGCATATATCCATTGGAGATGTCTTGATCAGTGCCATTTTGATCAGGTCACCATTCCTATGATTTTGTTTATATTTTTAACTTTAATCTGCTTTTTGTTGTCCTTTCTGTATACTCTTCTATCGTAATTTTCACACTTTGCGGGATGCATCTAGTGTCAGCTGCACTGCTATCCTGTAACGCGTGGCGGCATCACATTAATTTCTTTGATCTACGTCACCAAGCCTGGTATGACAGTACACGATATATCGGGGAACAGTGCACTGTCCTAGCGTACATGCCGCCAATCAATAATTTCATGGAGAAAAGTAATCGGCAGCTGCTTGAAAAAAAAACACCGTTCACTTCCTCACTGTCAAACTGCTCCGATCGATATCACCCTCAGAGTCAGTCACTTGACCTGTGTAATGAGGCAAGTCTACACGAGTAAATAACAGCTTGGTGTATTTGGCAGACTGAAGCTGAAAGTTTGTTTCAGTGTTTACTGACGGATAATAAGCCATGTTTCATGCAGAACAAAGGGAAATGAATGTGAGACAGTTAATCGTTGACGGACAGAATTCAAAGTTCAATTAAGGTAAATTATTGGCGGTCGATAATGACGGCACATCGGGTCATTGCATAACCGCTAACAAGTTTATGTGGTATGTTTTCGCCCTAAAACAACGTGAAAACTTTTTGCCAGGTCGCTAGACCCCGCCTATAAGACGAGCCCCACACTTTGAACATGAAATTTGAAGGAAAAATCCCTGTCTTATAAGTGAGTAAGTACGGTAATTCATTCAAGTTTATTGGGTTTATCATCCCACCAACAGTATTTCAGTTATCTGGAGACAGTAATTTATTCAAGTTGTTCTTATTATATTGTGATTATATTTAATTCATGTTTTGTATTTTTTATTATTATTAAACATTAAATAAAGATTAAAAAGATATATTATAATGACTTATTTATTGTGTAACCCTATACAGAGATTAAATGAGTTGAACGCAGAGAAATTTAAGCAAGTAAGTAGCAATTTGCAAGTATTTTCCATATCAATAAGTACACCTGTTGCCAATCATTTTACAACTGTGACAAACTGTTATTCATCTGTGGCAAATCAAAATTCATCTGTGGCAAAATGCTACTTGGCGAATCTTTATATAACTGTTAATACAGATGTAGAAGAGAACATGAAAACAAAGTAGCAAATACTCTACTTCCCATCAGCCTTATTGTTTGCTTACGTAATTAATCTACAGTGTAAGAGAGTGTTTAGTTCTCAGGATGGCCATTTTCTTTTTTAGAGCTCATGCTCTCTACGGCGGCTTGAATGTCTTACATTCTGGTTAGCACTTTTAGCCATCCGGATGGAAAAAAGCCCATACACAGGCTTTTAGCCATCCCTGGACCGTTATCCTCGGATTTTATCCCGAGAAAAGGCAAAATCGGCCATCCGCTGGGGTTATATCTGATTTCCGCTTAGCTTACGAATATTAGATGTTCCATACCGTGAAATTGACCCGGTGTTCTATTTTTGTAGTTTGTGCGTGTAATTGTTTAGCATTGGTACAATGCGATGGTTTTATAAGTTTGATTATCGACAATGAAAATTGTACACGCAATTATATTGACGTTTCTAGATAATGTTAATTGGACACTTTTCTTAAACCATAGGTTATCTAGTGTTAATTCTGTTAATCGAAAATAGCATCACTATATGCTTTTGACGTATATTAATTGCTTTGTTAACAAATCAAATAATAATTGAAGAAATAATTATGAAATAACGGTATTTAATTGAAATATTTATATAAATTGTAAGTCTTCGAGATGAAAAGTTATTAGTATACAGTTTTTTCTGCTTCACTAAAGTGAAGCTGTTGAGTTGGGATAATAAACTTATTCGTCCGTATGTGCATTATGGTCACCGCCCCCACATGCCCGATGTTAAAGTATATTTATTGGTGGAGAAAGGCCACAGACATATGTCTGGGTAAAACCACCGGCGCACCGCAGGTCAGCTGGAAAACCTTCCCGCATTACAGTCATCGCCCTGACCGGTACTCGAACCCATGCGTCGAGGGCTGAGGAGTTTCAAGTCAGTGCCTGTAACCGCTCGCCCACGGGTGCCCATGCAATTAGGATTGTGTAATGGTGTACCGTACTGTCTTATTCACAGCAGGTGACATCAGCAATGTGTCATACAGCCTGGTACGATATCAGTCAAAATATGAAAAAGAGACATTAAATCACGTTTATTGTATTAACTTCATAGTGTAAAGTGTATTCCGCGTACCATTTCTTATTTGTTCCAATTCATGGCTAACCCATTGATAAACAAGTAAAATAACTAAAATAAATATCAAAATATTTTTATTCTATTTTTCTAATGTCAAGTTATTATACATAAAACATCATATAGGAAGAAGCTGCTTTAATTTGCATAACCGCCATTTGAGACAAAGTTATAATCTAATTAAGAATTGCGTTATGCTTTTAAATTAATAAAAAGAAGCAGTTGTTATAGTAGTAGAAATAAAAGGTAGTCTTAGATGTAGTAGTGGTGGTGGTGGTGGTGGTGGTGTAGGTAGTAGTAGTCGTAGTAGTAGAAGTATTTGAAGTAGTAGTAGTAGTAGAAGTAGTAGAAATGATTTTCTTAAAAACAATCAACATATGAGAAAAGCAATGTTAACTGACTGTAAATCTGAATAAGATGTAATTATCGATAGCTTCAAATGAAACTGTATAGATGTTTATGCAAATTAAAATATTATGATTTGAGGCAGGATTATGCTGTTCGACAAAAAACAAACAACTATGCACATACAGGCATTAAGATAATAACCAAATAATCGTATATCATCCTTATATCGAATCAGGTATTTATTTACACAGTATATATTGTCAATCTATAGAGAATATTAACCCGACTAAGCTATATTTCAAATGAAACGCTAATCGGTATTGTGAACAGTTCAAACACAATCTAGCATAAATGCTGGTATATATATGCGCATAAAATTAAAAACATTTAAGATGTTGTTGACATATTGCCATAAATCAATGTTCTTGAGCATTAATAATGCGTAATAAATTTATCTTTAACCACCAAAATAGGTAAACAACTTATTACAGAGTGATATACATGTATAAATATCATTTTAGATTAGCACAACTAAGAACCATTTCAATGAGTTTCTGATAACAAGTACAATGGACATACGATTTCAACAAACATTACAGAATTGAAGCAACATTATGTCTACAATTATACGTTTTTTGCAAACAAATACAGTGATACATGAATGTCAATTTAGATCAACAGAACAATACTCCCTTTTATCTAGTTTCTAAGATAATAAGTATACGCTTGTTCGTCTTAGATAAAATATGAACCAATGAAAACGCAAGAAACTTTTTGGAGGTGAAACAAATGCGTACATATAGCAAACATCCAGACGATTTTTTATGTAAACAAATCAAAACACTGCTGTTAAAACATGTTACAAAGTAAAATCATATTACTGTTTTTCACGTTTAAAGTGAAAGATATTAGCAAGAAATCGAACATACGGTATAGGTCGACGGGGTAAGTTATACAATTAGTTATTGTGCTCGAACTCATTAGTAAAGTTGAAAAATAAAATACATATACATTACTTCCAAATGTCAATTCTTCTTAAACACGCATTCTTAAATGTATGCGTTCCTTAATTAGTATATTGGCATGAATGAAGTTGTATCCTCTTCGCAAAACTGTTTTTATTACCGACGTCCAGCAACCTTATAAACTTAAAACCGGCCGCAATAGCTCAATTGGTAGAGCGTCGGGTTTGCAGATCGGGAGGTCGTGGGTTCGAGCCCCGCCGAGTCCGACCAAAGACTTTAAAGCTTGTAGTAGTGGCTTCCCTCCTAATGCTCGGGACTAGGGCACAGCATTGGTCCGGCCGAAATGGATTCTGTCATATAAGCCCGATTTGGTAAGTAAGCCGATTAACGGTACACGCGTATGAAGGAGGCCGAATAGGGCCGGCCGAAATGGATCACGCCGTACTAGGCCGATTTGGTAAGTGGGCCGAATTGACCCTTTACCCCGGGTTCAGTCCCTGGGCACCTCATGAGTGCCCCTGTGCTATAATGATAGAAATGTCGCTGCACCGCTTTGGCAAAATGCCGGCTAATCTAATCCAATCCTATCAACTTAAAAAAATCTGACTGATCATAATATTTTAAGCTTAGACCTAATACCTTATAATTTACTAAAGACATTGTTGTTTTTACTATATGTACTTGTCAAGACACACTTTATAAAAAATCTACAATATTTATATCATAACGGATAGAGGGTTTCGAACAGTAACGTATACAAACAATAATATGCGTTTTATACAAGAAAATTATTTAACATATGCGTGGAAAAGAGTAAAATCGTTTCGGATTTGAATATCATTTGCATAACAATTTAATAGTCGTATACCGGCACATTATCACTTGCCATAGAGTCATCTAAGGATCAAGCATTGTGAGAATTATCATATTATGATCTATTCTTTTAACAAAAACATTTAATACAAAACAGGACTAACATATTTGATTTCTGATTTCACTTATTGTGTTCACATGCTGTCTTTGAACTATAGCTGACATTTAAAGCAGACGAATACTGCTGGTTCGTTCCTTTCGTTCTGCTTTATACAGGCCGGATGGTACCACACATTGCACTTGTCGCACTGCCAGTATTTGCTGTAATTTATAAAAATGATTTATTTATTTTTTAATAAAAAGATTGATAAAGTGTCGAGAATACGTAGGTTATCACAGTTGGATGAGCGAATTTACAATTAAGATAATTGTTGTCCATAAAACAAACATATGTTGACATACAAGATGTAAAACGGTTGAAATGCTGTCATTTGCGCAAAACTGTTTGAACCGATCAACATTAAATACTGCACCACTCAACAAAAGTCGGGGAATAACGAACATTTAGAAAATAAACATTTATGCAAACGTTTATAGAGATTAGGTAAAAAATGATGAATAGCTGTCTACATGCAAATTTGATAATTACATTTTGATGTGAACTAATTTTAGCAATGACTTGCCCTATGTAATCAGTGATGTACTTACCGCCCGTCGTCCACTTTATTACAGATACAGTGACATGTTTTTCTTTTCTTAACTTCCGTGTAAACGAAAGATGACCTTTTGTTCTGAAAAAAACACACCATTAAAGTCATTTCAGTGGATACATAATACAGTTCCAATCATTAATTAACTTCGCTTTCTATTCACTTAAACAATGTCATTTTGATTGATACCTCGTAGTATATTTGTATGTGTAGCGCATATAAGTTCTTACATAAAGGCCAGACTCATGTTATTTTGGGGGTACTATATAACAAAGTTTAAAGATTATTAGCAAATGTCTTTGGCCAATTTATAACTGAAATATGACTAAGACAATGTTATCCATATTCTGTAATTTGAAGTTGGTCGGTCACTCCCTCCAATTTGACTGATAATAGGAACTCAGGAGTATTTTTCAGTTTATGTTAAATAAAACTACACAAGCAGATCAGAAAATGTACTTACAGTATTAGTTTAAAGATAAAGCTTACAAACGAGTTACAAATTTGTTGGTAGTCTATAGGCAAAACAATTGAAAGTCAAATTAGTATGTGTTTTTAAAAAAAAATTATAATACCCATAAGTCCAATATGACTTGAATAAAGGTAGGTAAACAAGTTCCTCGTGAAAAAGTTCTGCATGTAAATATGTGCACAATGTAAGCATTGTATGATCCTAATTTTAGTGCACGATTCCAATAGGTTTAAATACCATGCTTTGATTTTCACTAGAAGTAAATTAACAGTAAACGCCTCGTGAATTCACCTACGCCAGGACCAATTTATCAATTCACGAGTAAAAGAAATCTCTCGAAGAAATTCCGGAAGCATTCCTATTGTCCGTACAACTGCGTATGTTGACTCCTTGTCTTTTTTGAAAATTTCGTAAAATATATTAAGTACATTTGTATGTTAAGGAATGTTTAATGTTTATGATCATACCATGATATGATCAGCATTTTATAGGCAGTATTTACGTGTTAAAGCACACCACAAGGGTTGTTTATGTCTCAAACCACTTAAAGAGGTAATTGGACTTACGGTAATATTTAAAATTATATTCATACAGGATTGATCTTTTAAGTTAGAGAGTATTGGATTTTTTTGAATAAAACATAAAGATTCAAAGAGCGAGCGAGTCTAAACATTATTAAAAATTAGGAAGTACATGTAGCTTAAAAATTAAACCAAAGTTAGTTGTGCTAGTGTGGTCTATATGCAGGAATTAGACTGGTAAATAACAGAATCATAAAACTGTATCAAAGAGTTTAGGACGCAATAAAATTTGCAAGGAAAAGTTCCTGTTTTCTGTTCAATCGAAGACGCATTTTAGGTTGCGATTCCTGAAAAGATAAATAATTATGATTTTGTATAAAAAATATTGTAGCAAAGAAAGTTATCAAATGTGTTGTAATCTGTTCTGATGTTAGTGACACAATGTATAATCTAGAACCTGTACTTTCTGAAAGCGTAAACTTTACAGGTGCTTCTGAGGACTCTCCTTCTCGCTTTCTAATGATCACTGTCACTGTATTTTTTTAGATTCGGCTTTAAAAGTACATCGCAGCAACACAATTATGGTTTTTATAGCGGCGTCTAGCTTGTTATTGGTGAAGGAATCCCCAGACATATATCTGGGTAGAACCACAGCCATGTTAAATGCGAGGCTCTTGTAATTTGCTTTACTGCGGAGTAATTGTAACTATCCTTAGCAAACTATTTTATCTGGATAGACTTGTAGTCATTTAAGTACGCTACTCACAACCAGTGCCGAAGTGTTTCCCGCCTTCAGGAGGACGATCCCTATTCTGCGTCTTTCTTCTAGCATGCTGATCTGGTCTGTTTTAAAGTTGTTTGGTACCCCTAGTAGGTAGTTTTCCGCGAACTAAAAAGAAAAAAAAAACAAACATAAACTGTATAGCAAAATTTATCTTTTTTGAAGATTAATATAATTATATTGGTATTAAAGAACAATTACATCGTGCATTTTTTATGTATAACAAGAGTCCGTCATTTATGTTATTAATTAACCCACATATTTGCTTACTGTAAGATGCATTACATTGATGTGATATTTTCATTTAAACTTCTCGTTTCCGGAAATAGAAAGCTTCAGAAGTGCGAATCTTAGCGTCAACGTCCAATTTAAAGCAATATAGTTCGTCCTTTTACCATTTACAGTTTCCAGAAAGTAATGTTTTTAGTTGTTGTTTCCGTCGGTATTGTTATTACATTTACATGGTTATGGCAACAACCTTTTGTTGATCAAGTTATAGTTAACATAATTGTTAACTTTTCATGGACCTTATCACATTTTCCTAGTCACATTTAACCGAATAAACACTGTCGGAGACTTAAAAAGTCCCATCCATTTAACCAATGGTGTATTGTTTTACATCCGATAAGGATTGCAATGTATATTGTGTTTGATGTACGTAGGACATTGTAATTAACTGTACGACTCGTACATTTTGGTTTTATGTGGTTCTGGAGAATATATTTTCGATATTTCTAATCATTTCGCTGTTGCTCTCTTTACCGAATGCAAACTGTAAATACTGCTTCAAATAACGTCCTTATGTTTTCTTAATTGATGCCATCGATAGGGGAAAGTTTTTTATTTTTAAATTGGTTAGTTTTTTTATCCACCTGATCCTTTCCAAGGCAGTACCTGTTGGGTATGCTATACTGCTGTGCACTGTCTCATATCGAGCTGCTTATGTATGTCATTAGTACTTGTCACAGTAGAATGTGTGACTTATCTCCCATAGTATCTTGTCATAATATTATTACACTTACTTTAATCACAAACACTCCACATGAAGTACTGTCTTGCTGTCTGGCATGAGGCTGACTGGTTATTTCCCATTTGTGCAAAGACGTGTCTATACCTGCCTGAGCTCGCTTAGCTAAAAAGGCACTAAAAGAGAAGGATTTGTTTAAGAGTAATTTCATAGTATCAGATAACATGATACTGAGGAGTAGAAAATAGTGCTGACACTTAGAAGGCTCAGGACCTGACGTTCTAATTTCGAGCACAATTTAAAAGCATGCATGTTCTTTTGTGAGAGATACACAACACGATTTTCTGAAGAGACTTTACTGATATCTGTATGGAAAATATCAGAGTAAAATAAATAATTTAATTATGTTTAATCACAAAATTTGTACCATGAAGCGTCGCACTATACACAAAAGCGATGCTGTATTGAATGTTTGGGAGAGTTGTTTCAACTTAAGACAACAACATCTTATGTTAGAAACTAGCGCATACTTTGTCTAATAATATTTTCTCTAAATGGTCTAGAACCGATCTAAGCTTGGGCAAATTGTAAGAATGTAAGGCAATACAAAAGTGCAACCTTGGTTTCTAGTACCTCTGAATACTATGATGAAACTTAAACTTCATGTTACTACTATCATAGTATGATTTAAAATGTCACTATTTTAAACATAATACTTATTTGGAGTAATTCATCTGTTGTTTAGAAATATATTATAAACAATATTATTATATCATAATATAATAATACAATACTTGCTTGGAATAGTATTTTCATTTATATACATTCGATTTGTTATAATATGAATAAAATTGTGTTACGTTTGAACTTAATTGTAATTTTTTATTCAGAATACATTAAAAGAAGAAAAATAAAGCAAAAAACATTGGTAGCCTTAAGCAATAAGTCATATGCATTTAATTGCAGCATATCTGCTGCGGAAACATGTAAACTAGCATATTAAACAAGTAACTTCTGAAACAGAGAAGCCGACACAAATAAACATTATTATCTATTTTTTTAAAGCAGCCTATTAAAGACTAACAGAAACGGAAACTGTAAACAATTAACGGAAAACCAACTGAACGTATAACTATTAACTTACGACCAGTTGCGAAGCATTTTGCTCATCGACAAAGGCATTTCACCCATTGAGTCGAAATAAACTAACTTCCGCTCCTTTGGCAACGCAATCTTTATTAAAAAGAGTGATTCAATTTACCACACATAGGTCACATGATAAACTGTTAAAAAGTGTATAACAGTTTCAACTTTCATTCTTCGTCATACCTCCTCTAAGAATCAGAAAGAAAATAGCAGGAATAGCAGGAAATGCTAACGTACCGAAATATTACTAAAATTTTGCTCCATATAGACAATGTTCATTGCACATTATAGTCGTATTGATTGAATTGATTGCTTTTGTGACATATAGCTTATATGTACATGTATATGGTAAACATGCATTATACGACAGGCGTTCGTCAAATACTATAACTGTACATACCATTAGTACCCAGTGGATCCCGGCAACATTTATAGCACACACACATCTATCGTACGTGTAAATGTCTGTTTGCTAAAACGAAAAATGGTAGTCGCTTCTGAGTTATGGTTTTGCTATTTACACCTATACATGTATAGTAAATACAAGCATTCGAGGGAAGAAATTCTGATATTTTGGGACTTCTGCTGCGTTATGTTTTGTTAACCAGGTTTTCAACAAAAACTAGTTTTTGTATACTGAATGCGTCAATGCGTCAACTTTTGGTTTCCGCTCAATAACTTGAGTTTGCTTTGGCCTATTGATACCAAACTTGCTGGGTGGGTAGCTTATATCAAGAGGTAGCTTAGGATTGCTACCCAGAGGCTGTGGTCAAGGTCAAGATTATTGTTGCTGAAAATAGATATTCATTTTTCGCTCAATATGTTGAGTTTATACTGGGTCGTTGAAAACTTGGTTTCGTCGCATTGCAGCGCTCCTTGTTTTTCATATAATTATTATAGAAATATAGAGCATTTAAACGAAGGAAGCTTTTTTTAAGAAAAATCTCGGTAAAACTACCGGCGAATCACATTTCTTGGTGCATACACGAAATTTTAACGACTGGTACATGATTTACGCCATAACAGTTTACATGTATTAACAAACTTACTTCGAGGAGGAAGTGTTGGTGGACTTTCGGGTCTTGGAATATTGCGGTCGCAACGACACAGCTTACTAGTATATGAAGGTACTTGTCTCCAACAAGCTGAGAAAGAAAGGCGTCAATCACCTGCAACAGAAAGTGTGTAAAATCTGTATGTTAACACTGCACTTAGCCAGACAAAATTTACATAATACATTGATAAAAAATATAATATTGCTTATTATAGTAAATACAAATGACAAGTGGTCATATTTATAATAAATGTATGTATTTATTTTATTTATTTACTTATGTACAAGATTTGACAGGGTAAATGATAAATTATTGAGTTTGTTCCTGACCCTACATTGAAAAATAGGGGGCAGTAGTTTCCATAGGGGGTGAGGCACCAGCAGAGTTTGTGTCATCGACCACTTTCCCATTTCCTTAAGTGCATTTTTATTGTCAAATCCATGTTCTATAATAGACGAAACCAGGTGAGTGGAGTATTGTAGGTTTCACTGACCTGATATGGATGTTATTCCGACCCTACATATACAATTAGTGGGTCAACACATGACCTCGTTTTAAGCAATGAAAACGCAAGAAGCGTGTGGGAGGACAAACGAACATTACTAAAAGCCACACACACCACAAGCATGTTGAATAAGCTTATAACTACTACTAATAAAATTACCAATACCTCATCTGATAGACATTCTTGTAGACCTCTAAAGGATTCTTCTGTTAGTGCAAATCCTTTTACTGTGGCAACCACTGAACTTTTCGATGAGGAAGGCTTGTTCCATAGACCATCTAGGACTAACAAAACGAAAACAAAACTGTCAATTCGTTGAAAATTAAACATACATATTTTATTCATATAGACATAAAAGGCATATAAGAAAAAGAAATAATATATAATTATATTTATTTCACCAGTCTAACAGGATTTGTTATAGATAGGTATATATAAAAGATGCATTTCTGACGTATGCTACACTAAATGCTATCTTAACATTTAACTAAGCTCATCGTGTTATTTGAAAATCAATTATCAATTTAAACCGAAACATTTGCTAAACAATTGTTTCATATAAAACTATGTAAAAATTATCTAATTACTTTTGTTGGGGGATTTTTCTTGACTTCCCTGCTCTGCTGGCACTTCTGAAAAAAATGTATACAGAATATCAAACAGTACATAAATAGTCATTTAGTCAATTAGTCCATTGATATATGTTACAGGCCATTTCGAATATATAATATCTGACCAACGCATCTTGCGAAAGAGTTACACGTAGGACCAAACATCCGAGTTTTGTTACATCGAAGCCTTGAACGTTGATGTTCTGTAGGGTTTTGTTGAAATAAATTATAAACCAAAAGCTAAACTACCATGTTCAGGAACAAAACAAAGCATGTGATCTTCTACGCAAATTTCTAAACACGTGCATGCATCACGATCACTATCAACTTGTGCAAGTTACGTCACACCACTACTGAAGGGCTGCTGTGTTTGGTACCAAGAGGTGAAAACCTAAGTCACAGGGTTTGCCTTTCCACTAAATCGTCACGTTTAGTTATGGTTAAACACGCACAACGTGCCAACGAATGACCATAGTCGATGATCGACCGACAAGTCACGGGACTCTAGACTAAAAAGATAATAAAATAAAAAATATATATTTAGATTACCTTGGCTGGATAATGGCAGCGCTTCTGTATGCGTTTCTTTCCATGACTCTAGGTCGGGAATGTCTTAAAACAAATAGAAGTCAAAATATTGCGACGAAGTAGTAAATGCCGACCTTAATTATTGGCGCCTTTGCCGAAAGACCATTCAAATGTGATAACTTTCGGTTTTTCTCTATGTATGTTATATTTTTCAGCAGTGGTTGTATAACATTTACATCTTTATTTGTGTTATTTAGTCGTTTTCTAAGTCGAATTTTGATTTACGTGTTAATTTCTTATAGGGCTTTTAAACTTTCCTATTAAATATGTATTTATAGAGAATTCTTGAGAATTTAATGATGTCATAGGTATCATCCCTGTATGATTAATTAGTGAAAAAATAAATAAATAAATGTAATAAATATATCTAATTACTTTAACGTTCAGCCATTGTAACAGTCTACAAATATGCTTTCTTTACAATTTAATATTAAAAACACACTTAGTTTAGAAAATAGAAAAGCCAATAGTACGTCAAAGAGTTGTCAGTTGTTTACTTAATAATCTTTACTATATATACCTTTCATTGGATCTCGAAATCTTCTAATCTGAGATGATTTGACGCCCGATCTGGATGCTATGAGAGTCTTGCATCGCCGCCGTTTCAATGGCACGGAACTTGAAAGGTCGAGGCAAGGATGAAACTTGGAAATGCTTGTCAATAAACTGTCTAACGCATTTGATATATCCTTTAGCATTCCCACATCCGAAAGCGAATACATAGCCTCATTGATCCGCCTTGCCTTTTCACGACATTGAGCCTGAAGCCCTGATATGAGTTTGGTTTTCACTGAAATTCGAAAATTGTCTGGATTCAACCTAAGAATGAGTTTTAAGCATTTCATTTACCGATATTCGTAGCATACGAATAATCGGAGTAAGCAAATATATTTTTCTTGGTTGTCTGTGCCATATATTTATATATATAGCTAACACCAGTTTGGTAAAAGAAAGTAACAGCAGACTTGTTTCCATTAGAGGACAAGGTAGTTTTGTTGAATACGAAATTCGAAGAATGAGTGATAAAATCAATAAATACGAAAGGCATGGGGCTTAGTTAAAATATCGAAGTGGTATATTATCAGACGTAGTCAATGTTTTAGAAATACATCGAAGCAACAAAATTATGGTCATTTTAACTACGTCTATCTAGTAATTGGTGGAGAAAGACCAAATACATATTTCTGGGTGAAACCACCAGCGCACGACACAGGTCAGATGGACAATTTCATCATAAAGTCCCTGCCCAGACCGGGGCTCGAACCCACGCGGTTGAGGACTGAGGGGTTTCAATTCAGTGACTATAACCGTCCCACAATGATTTGAAGTGCATCACGGAAGCAAATTATGAATGTTAATAAAAGTGCAATAAGTTATTTAAAATTATAATTTGATTGGTTGAACCATGGGTCATAGGTCGAGCGGTAGATGCATCAAGATGGCGTTGAAAGAAAAGTAACATTTTAAAGCAACAAATCAAACGTATTGAAACTGTATAACCATTGAACTCGTTCATATAATTAACAATACGAACACTGTGTATTTTACCAACGAATTTGACTTAACAATAATGAAAATATCAAGATAACACTCTTTCTTAAATATAACAGCAAGAGACAAGATACGTTCATAGCATCATAACAGGGAAAATAATGACTAAGCATGTAACATTTAGCATGTTTACATGATGAAATACAACATAGACTTTCAACAGTCTATGACTTACGAACATATGTAAAGCTATAACACTGCCATGTTCCTTTGTTCCCATTATTAAGCAAACACTGACGACTCATATTGTATTTTTACAACGGTTTTGCAATACAACGATTTGTCCTGTCATGTTTTTTTCACAGTACTGTTACTTTTTTAGATTTTAATTAAGATGTCGTACTTTTTACAAATCGAAAACATGTACATGTATGTTATCTTCTGTTCTACTTAATCTCCACATGATTTTATCCTTTTATTGATGTGATGCTTAGGATAAATACAAAAGTAGTGCACAAAACATGCATGTACCGTAAGGCAAAGACTGGCTGGTTCCGTCTTGGACTCTAGCAGCATCCGACTGGCTCGTTTCAGTCACATCATGAGCTCTAGCAGCATCCGACTGGCTCGTTTTAGTCACTTGTTGGACTCTAGCAGCATCCGACTGGCTCGTTTCAGTCACATCATGAGCTCTAGCAGCATCCGACTGGCTCGTTTCAGTCACATCATGAGCTCTAGCAGCATCCGACTGGCCCGTTTTAGACACATCTTGGGCTCTAGCAGCATCCGACTGGCTTGTTTCAGTCACGTCTTGGAATTCTAAAATATTTTATTTTTACTTTATACAAATAAATATTTAAAGGCGGAATGAAGTGTATTGATTGTAGGAACAGATAAACTATCGCTTAAGATCTGGTTTATACACCGTCCGCCATTTAAATGCTATCTTACTCCACGGCCAGACCCACAAAGTATTGTGTTCAATCATCGAAGAAAGGAATACAAATTGCTAGATAATTCAAATCCAAACTCTTCTCCCTTCATCTGGTTACACACGGATTAAAATAATTACTTTTTCATCTTTAAAAAGGGATGTTAAATGGTAATACGTGTTTACATTGAGATTTTTGTGTTAATTAGAAAATAGCTAGTTAGCGTTTTACCAGTTACACTTTCATCTAACATGTGTCTAGTTGACATTCGGTATAATGAAGACAGTTCGTCCCACATGATGTTTCCCTTCTGGGTTAGGCATACAAACATGTGTTTGCACGGCATGTGAAAGTATGACCAGTCCTCACAGCTGCAGATGGGGGGTTCAATGTTATCGCCTAAGCAGACCTTGTAGGTCGACGAAAGTCCTTGCAGCGAGAACGTTTTGGCAGCCGTGTTGACAGGCAAACTGAAAACGTAGTATTGTGAGATACATTATGATTCGAATTTATTTGTTAAATTATACATCATTATAGACATATTTTGCTCAAAATAAAGTGAAATAATAATAATGATGATGATGATGATGATGATGATGATAATAATAATAATAATAATAATAATAATAATAATAATAATGATAATAATAATAAAAATAATAATAACAATAATAATAATTATAATAATAAATAATTATAATAATAATAGATGTAGTATTAGTAGTTTTAAATAGACTATATATAAATTTAGAATTAACACACCTCCTTATGTCTTTGGCACTTTCCATCCTCTCCATACAATGCCGTATGAAAGGTCTTGGACGTTTGTGTAGAAATGGCGGGACCTGAGCGCTGTACCTTCGGTAGGTGTCATCTATTGACCGATTTAGCTGTTCGTATCTGCAATTTTATACAGGTTATGTTAAAGAAGTGCATCGACTTCTTTTCTGTTAGTATAAAGGATGTGCTAAAAAGTGTGCCCAATAAAAATAAAATAAACACACCCTAACACACAAACTTTAAGCAAAACCTTTACATCGATTCAGTTTGTAAGTTCCACCGGCGAAAAATCCTAATAAGTCATTTCTTTTTTCAAATCTGTTAGTAAACGTGACTTAAATTGATAATAAAAAAAGAAACCGAAGCGAGGCTCGAATTAAAAGATCCCGTTATAAGTAACAACTGTGGCGTTCACAGATGTAGCACATCAGTATACAATATTGTATGGGATCCTTTGGGTAAAAATAACATATAAAATAGTTGGAACACACACGTTTGGTTCAAACTTTTCCAAGACACCATTAGGTGATTCTTACGTTTTATTAAAGTTTTTATAGTCCTAAAGCTTTAAGACTATATTGATTAAATTTCATTTAGCTTAGTTTAAATTTATATTATTACAGTTTTACCTAATTACAGTTTCAAGCAAAAACTAGATGCGAATTTTCTGTTCTTCTATTTTACGTTAACTTGTCAG
The DNA here is from genome assembly GCA_007844125.1 of Sinonovacula constricta. Classification (NCBI taxonomy): domain Eukaryota; kingdom Metazoa; phylum Mollusca; class Bivalvia; order Cardiida; family Solecurtidae; genus Sinonovacula; species Sinonovacula constricta. The sequence goes on along the minus strand of CM017569.1, from coordinate 28,157,055 downwards.
CATTTCATTGTATTGCAATTGTTGTTCAATCCTAACAAGAGTAAGATACTATACTCTTAGTCAAACATAAATCTTGATGCTAAATATATTCTTAAATTAACGGATATTTAAACGTCTTCTGTTATTTACCTCTGGTATCTTTGTGGGAAAAATTCATGCAGCAGCACCGTTACCAGCCGAGTAACACTGATGACTGAGTTTTTATCCAGAAACTGCTCCTTCAAAACTCTATGAGACCGTTCTAACCCATTTGTGGTACAGAGGTACCCTGGTACACTAGGTGGACGGAATGCTCTGCTCCATTTCTGTTGAGGAAACATTAAAATCAGGTTACTGATTGGTAAGTTATTTCTTTTGATACTCTTTTAATCTTTTTTGTCGATATTTCTTTTAATGGAAATGTATTTTTAAATCTCACAGATACAAAGAGATAAAAAAAACAAAAACAAGCTGTAATAACCCTTTATTGTGCGAATATCTGTGCGTCAGCAGGTGGGAGTGCGGTAGGCTTGGTATTGTGTACAAGACCGTGCGTTTGCATTCGTGCCTACTGACACTTTAATATCATTATGCATAGTTAAAACGTTTTCTTCTTACAGTTTTCGTATAGAAACCTTTTACGAGTTGTAGTTACGTCTTTACGGGGTATGTATTTTCGAACATAGTTAAGTTTCAGATTCAATTGGAACAACCCTCAATTACCTCTTTCACTGAAAGCCAGGTCCGTGTGATGTATTGCCTTAGTTTAGGGTTATTTACCCATTCTGTGCTTGCTGTCAGAATGGCTACCTTATTGTCAAACTCGGCTTCATTTTTTGCATTTGCCAGCTTCCGGAGCAAAGACAGTACAATCTCTGGTTGGACAACACCATTGCCGTGTCGCCGCGCCCACCGTGACCACGATTGCTCTCGGTGAAAGGCGCAGAGCAAAACCTTACACCCTACACGAACAGAATGAATGTCACATTTTAACACAGTAACGAAAAAATCAAAAGTTATCATATATGTCATTCTGTCTCTAAGAAAAAAGTTGAAAGAAATGTTTTTCGCTTGTGTTTTATTTACGCACACGCTAACTTTTCTTCTAATTGAAACTAAATGAGAAGATGGCATATTCTTTAGTAAAAATTCGTCATAAAACAATAAGCATTATGTGTGTTTTTGTTGGGGGGGGGGGGGGGGGGGGGGGTGCAGACGTGTTGATAATGTATACGGGAAAACGTTATTGTCTCAAAATGTGTATACTTGTATTTGCAAATTTAGATAAACCATGACTTGTTATTATTGATATAAAAGTATTTAATTAATTCGTGTGACTGTATGAAATTATTACTATAAAATCAAAGGATAAATAATTTGTCATCATAGCATTACTAACAAATAGTTCACTTAATTTACACGCCTAAAGCATAATTACCAACAATCGCACCTTTAAAGGTTACGAGGAGTCCACTCTGGAGACTTGAACAGTTCCAAACACTCAGCTATGGATTTAATGGATTCATTCTCAACTATGAAAACACCAACATTGTGATAGTCAAGATTAGATTTAACAGCCATCATGAAGACATGTAGCTCATACACTGTTGTCCTGTACGTGCTGTCTAGATACACAATACTTCCATATCGACTCAACAGCCGCCTTTGATGTTTCGACTGGTACATAAGAAGAAAACTGGTGCTGGTCTGAAATATTAAATTGAAAAGTAAATATTTATGGCGCCGATGTAGACGGAAGGTTGCATATAACCTTTCATTTACTGGTCTTGGATTCCATCACCACAACCTAAATGTCAAAGTTGTAAACACGTTTTTCATATAAACCCACCGTTGACAATGCTGCGAAAAAATCAAAATGTAATTCCAACACAAGCAATATGATACCTCATAAACAAAGAAGCACTCTTTGTTGACAAAATAAACGATATTTTATTGTCAAAATATAGAAAATATTTTCCTTTAACTTTTCCTACCCATTTTTGATAAACATAGTCTACCAAGTGTGTTTAATATTTTTGTTTGTCACAGTCTGAAATGAAATATTAAATGTTTTAAAAATCTACATTTAGGTATTCTGAGCAAAGCCACCACTTCACAAAAAGTAAACAAATTACATACAAATTTAACAAGTGTCAACAATGTCTTACGTTTTGTCGTATATGCTTCGTTATGAATTTAACAGGCACCAATCTCGAAACCGTGATATATAAGATCTATCACGCAAGTTTACAATTAATTTCTTATTGTAAGAGCTCAACCATTTTCATGTATTATTTTACAATCAGAGTACAGCCCTGATGAATCTTTCAGATAGTAATTTAAGTTTATATGTATTCAGATAGTGATCTCAATGTAAGCTTAAACAGTGACTAAGATGTAGGATTTAAAATAAATACAAATTAAGAGCTACTCAGAAAATAGCAGTTTAAAGGTAAAAACAAGTGACACGAAACTGTCACAAAACCATGTTTTCATTTTCCAGACTGATGGCCGAGCGCAAATGTGTTTTATTAAGTCAGTAATGGCGGATCTAGAAATCTAGGGTTCTTGAATAAAAAAACACACAAAAACACTTTTGAAATGTATAGTAAATGTGTTTTAAAGAGTACATGATATCAAACATAAATATACAAATCGAACTTGTACCAAGCTGCCTCTTGATATAAGCTACCTATACACCAACTTTGGAACCAATAGGCCAAAGCAAACTCAAGTTATGAAGTGGAAACTTAATTTCTGTTTTAGCAACATTGACCCTGACCTCGACCCTGTGGTCAAATCCCGACAATACGCATCAGGGCACTCCATGACAATACTTCTGTGAAAGTTTCGTTGAAATTTGTTGAGAATCGTAACAGGAGTTGCGCACAGAAGGAATTGTTAACGCCCGCCCGCCCGCCGCTCGCCGACGTTCCCAATCTTATAACCAGGATTTTTCCTTCGGAAAACCTTGAAAAACCAATAAGGCTCGGTCATTATTCCATAGTATCACGAACGACCGATTGTACAGATAGGCGTTATTTTTTACGTTTTGAACATTTTGTCTAGGAATGCTTCGCACTGTGTCCCTTGGTATTTGAAAGAATTGTTTGATTTAATCGTATCTTAACTTTTCTGTCAGTGTATATATACCAGGGGCATACATGCTTACATCAAACCAAGTTGAATAATTTAATTAGGAATACTATTCCGAGCAAGAAAAAACACAAGTCAGGGGCGTGCCTGCCGTTACGCACTTACGCACGTGCGTACAGTGGCTTCCAGAAATTGAAAAAATAAAAACGCCAAAAAGCGAATAAAAATCGTCGCCTAACCTGGGTTAGGTACTACCTGTAAGATCTAGTGGTTTTCATCATTCAAATAAATATTATAATTTAAGATTTTGTACAACTTCTTCTGTAATCAATGAGGTATTTTGGTCTTCTGCTGTAAAGCAATTCTGTGCACTGTTCGCCTTTGACCTGCATGTATTCATTATTGAATCTTGACAGTGTTTTTTATAATTTCGCATCCATGAGTGCGTGTATATATGTACATACGTTTGAAACTTTTTTCATCGCTGTTTATTCTATTGTTCTGATTATGTAACTACCATTAGTTTAGATATTTGATCACGGTTTAATTACAAATGTCTAACTTACATCCATCTTTTCTTGTTTGACTTTATACATATATAGTCTTAATTTTACTACTATTACTTGTTTTCAGGAAAAAAATGTTTTGTATACATCATGAAGCGTTATAAAGACACCTGAAATAGTATGACGTATTTTCTATTTCAAGTGACAGTTATTGGCATTTTTTTATGTTTAAAAACGCCCCAGAATGCAGCTACTGCGTTATGTAGTAAAAATTTTTTTCCGGGGGAGCATGCAGGAGTGCGTATACACAAAAGTCGTCTAGGCACGCCCCTGCAAGTCAATAGCACAATTTAAAACTATCTTCAAATACTTCTGATAGACCAGATGACGTTATGTGGATATTCATAAATGTGTGCCATGATAAACAAATACTCATTCTTAAACATATGTTGACTATTATACTGTTGTGATACACCATAAGTCAAACAAATACAGTATAAACGCGAACCACAGAAGGTCTATATGCATTACTTTTTTTCCCATCATAGTAACTAAAACATGTAGAGTGTGTCCATGTTCTTATAAGAAAAATGCCGCAATAAACTTACTTCTCCGTCACGGTTGCTGGTTTTCTGTCTATAGTGAAGTGCATCATCTGGGTGGTCTCTTTTCCAATGATGGACCCTAAACAAACATCAACCAAAATATCATGAGAGATATTTATTTCATTTTTCACAAATGTAAACAAACGACCATTGCCCCAATTCCGCATTCATTCACATTATAAAAATTGCTAGTTTTCGCTTTGTTCAAAAAGTAAATAAATACTTAATGTTTAATGCATAATGTTGTAAAATTTTACGCAAAATGTGTTGCTTTCTGTAAGTTGTTAGGAATCGTAAGAATTATTTCCAACTGAAGAAATTACAACAGACATCAATGTGTTGCAATTTGTCGGACTATGAAGCATGAACGCAGATAATATATTTTTAAAGCAGCTATCTATGAGACTAATAATATGTATTATAAATTGCTTATGCATTTTCTTATTTAAATAATAATTGACATAAGCAATTTTCAAAATTTATTATGTCTTAGTCTTCTTTCAATTTTACGAGAAAATACTTACTAGACTTTCTAACTTGTCCTGATCGCAAGACATTGGTATACCAACCGTCGAGTATACTTTATTCCGTATTGATTTGGCATTCGGAAAGAACCGCCTATTTTCGGGATGAACGGATTCAATGCGGGTGTTGCTGAACAACCGTATGTGCGTTGCTATTTCCCTAGTGTTTCTGACCCCTTCAATAGCAAGCTCTTTAATTTTTTCTCCAACACGGTGGTCGATAGGCTGGGGACCACACTGCAATGTTAACCTTAGTATTAAACCACCACCACTACTACTACTACTACTACTAATTCTCGTCCACATCGTCATCAAAACATCAAATAATCAAATCATCATCATCAACATCATTATTATCAGCAGCAGCATCATCATCATCACCATCATTATCATCATCAACATCATCATCATCATCATCATCATTATGAGCATCATCATCATCATCATCATCATACTCATCATACTCATATTCATCATATGCATCATCAATTTATTCATCATATTCATCACTATCATCATATTGATCATCATCCTCAGAGGCATCACATCACTATTTTCCACAACCACATCTTCATCATCTGCATTATCATAAACATCCTCAATATGACCATTATGAACTTTGATCATCGTGACGATAAACATTATCAACAATAGCAGCAACAGCAGCATCAACACGCCATTTACACAACCATCAATACATGCCTACTCATTATAATGTTTATTGTTAATCTCTGTATCACCACCATCAACAACACGACCATTCATGATATGTAAGCTTAGTTTGACCCCCAAAACATATACCTCTTCTGTTGGATGAACCGAATGAACATCGTCAATAGCCACAACAAAAATTCTGGTGAAATTGACTTCTGATAGAGTCGTCAAGATGACCTGCTCGATTTTATTTTTTTCAGTCTGTGAAGGCTCGTCTGTTCTCTGAATATTCAAAGTAAATTGCACAGCATTAATAGTGGTTTTTAAATAAACCGCTTTATAAATAACTCTTTGAAATCATATAAGACGGTATATTTCTACTGCCTTTTCTTTTATCGGATAGCTTTATCACAGTATCAAATGGAGACTTCAGTATTTATTTCGCACCACAAATAGCTAAGGTAACGCGCTTGACTACGAATCCAGGGGTCATGAGTTCGATCCCCCGCCGGACCAAGTCCTTCGGAAGAGACTTTAAAAACCGAGGTCCCATGTATCAGTGCTTTACACTGGGCATGTAAAAGAACCAGAGAGCTCTATCGAAAAAGAGTAGGGACATATGAGCCCGGGTTTCTCTGTATCCGATTGCCCGTCTCTGTAGGGTGTCGCAAAATGACCATAATGTGTTGACGCGACATTAAACCCAAATAACAAATAACAAATAGCTAAACAATGGCTGTCGAAAGATGCTTATAATATACCAACTGGTAGCAGTCAGTTTGAATGGTAAATAAGTGATACTATGAACTGGTAGCAGTCAGTTTGAATGGTAAATAAGTGATATCATGAATTGTGTACTAATCTATTAAGAACAGTTCAATGTACTTAAGTTTTAAGTACGTAGCTAAAGGTCGAAACGAAAAATGACCGAAGCCAGGAATCTTACTTCTTAAATACGGATAAAGGCGTCCCCACTACATGAAACCGGTCAAGGTAAACGTGCATATGGACTTGTGCTCATAATCTGATAGCGTTTCTCCAAAATATTTATATAAATATTTTTATTTTAATGACAAAATTTTCTTTCAGTACTGTGGCAAGGTTTCAAAAAAAAAAAAATTGCAAGAAAAGCATACTCCTATATTCACCACTACTCTTTTAATTGGGTGACGATAAAAATTGAAACGGACACTTTTTGTTGATTTACACCAATGCCCAATAATATTGGAATGATTGCTAGCCAATCGGGGCCCTTAAACATGTGCCAAATACGTTACGTTTTCTAGAAGTCTTACTGCCTTGTGATTCGAAGGTATGGAAAAGTGTGTGCTCTCCTTAACCATGATGTGTTGAATACAATGTGTCCTTACATCGGGGTCACCAAATGTGAAACACGTTTTATATATGTTGTGTGCTACCTTCATTCTTTTGGTTGGTCATACAGGTGTTTTCTTGCAGGCAGATCTACATAGTGTTATACTTTTAGGACAAAAAAGACATAAAGACATGCTTGTAGCAACCGCTTTTGCAATAATTCCCTGCGTTTGCAATAACAGTGTTTGCATACAAATCAAAGTTCAAATAAATGTTTTGATGTATACACTTGTATTAATATAGATGTGTTACTTTTTTTAAAGTGTTAAAACTTAAGTTTATTGACCTTAAAGATACACATAGGCACAAACGTAACTTTTCATTGTCCTAGAAAAACATCCGTTTTCAGCTGAAAAAGGTCACTTTTATCACTTAAAACGGTCAGAAAACCAGTTATCAGCATCATTTTGTGAAGATTAAGTTTGGAAAGAAAATTTATCTGACCCGAATTAAACGTGAAAATTTACTTTAGGGCGAATTTCAGGTAAAATATCCATATTCGATAATAAGCGTGTTAGAAAATGGTCGTAAAGAAGTCTTGAGGCATATTGACTATCAACAACAACGTTTGCAAAATTGTTGCAATTGCTGAGATTATTGCAAAAAATGGCGACGACGCCAACAGTATTTGCAATAACAGGGTTTGCAATAAAAACATCAAACTTAAAATGTATGTGCTTAATGTTTACCGTTCTACCTACGTATATAGATGTGTTAAATTTTAATGGGCTTAAAATACGCATAGCCACAAAAATTATTCTGCAAGCCAATAAAAAGCAACACAATAATTTTCAGCTAAAAATACTCAGAAAACACTTCGCTTAACCGGAAAACCATTTATCATTATCAGTTAACGTAAAAAGAAGATTTTGAAGGATTTCATTTAACCCGAGTTAGACGTGAAACATTGACTTTTAAGGGTTTTAAAACTCATCTTATAAGTATACTGGTATATAGACATTTATTTGAACTTTGATTTTTAATTTGCAAACCCTGTGATTATTGCAAAAATGGATGCTACAAGACTCTGTATGGGTTATTGACCATTTAAAAACAAAAAAATATTACCTTGAAGTCAGGAAACTCCACAATTTCACGAATCACACATTTAGCGTCACAGCCCAGTTTTTTTGGTTGGCTGGGCGAGAAACTTCTTTCCTTTTGTGTATTTGTGATCTCCTTGCTATAAAATATTAAAGAAAACATACATTCAAACATTCGATTGAAAAAATATTCAATTCGGTACCTTCGTTTCTACCATGCGATAAATGCTTTCATCTTAATTGTTGATTAGATCTTGTGAACGTTGACATAAACAGGTGCATAGTTTGTATTCAGAAACAGCTTTTCCCGAGTTTATAAAATAAACCACTTATAAAAAAATCTATTATATAAAAAGAGGTCCTTAGTGGCTTGCACGGCTTGCTTAAAAATTATTTTGAAAAAGTTTCGTGATATGCGGTCGGTTCGAATTTGAAATATTTCGCTACATAGTTCAAATGCAAAGTCCTAATGACCACATTTAAGTTGATACATATGTACAGATATATAACAGATCAATTAACTGGTTTTTATCACGAGCTAGGAAGAATACTAAGCAAACAAGCATAGTGCAAATTACAGTGTGCAGTCCATATACGATATCATATTATTAGCGATTCATATCTCAGCTTTGTGTAGATAGTCGGCCAGCTGGCTAAATGAAACTCTTTCTACTAGCATAGTAGTGGGCCCATGTGGCTGAGCGGTTAGATTGACCGACTTGAAACCCTTAGCTCTCCACCGCATGTTTCGAGTTCCTATCGATGCGACCCGGTCGGGGGAGAGCTTTATTGTGTGGAGGTTTTCCAGCGGACCTGCGGTAGGCCGGTGGTTCTATCAAAGGTCTTCCCTTCACCAATAACTAGCTTGACGTCGCTACAATGACCATAATTGTGTCGCGGATATGTATTTCTAAACACAAAGCAACCCATCTACTCGCAGCCAATTTTAAACACTGGTTAAAATATACACAGACTTCGCATTCTACTGGTAAAATACGATTAAGGTCAGTACAATAGTAAAACATTTGTATAAACACATTTACCACATTGGTTAGGTTACCAGTCATTGTAAGTTTTAACCAACTATAAATTAAATAACGTAATCCGCTTGCCAAATATTCAAACACTTAAAAGTAAAGACTAGCTCTGAAAATATTACACACCACTCATAAAAAATCCTATACATACTGATAATCGTATATTTAATAATTACCTGTTTCCTTCTAGTATCTTTTGATTTTTTTTTCTGTCGACCCCAAACTGGCAATCTAAGACCTTCCTGCATAACAACCGCAAATGGAACCCCATTGAAGCTTTGTCGACCCCAGCCCCACCGATGGGTTATCCTTCCATAACACTCTTTGAACCCGATTGATATCTACCATTCAAAAGAAGGTACAGTTGTACACATCTGTGTTATCATGGGATTTTCTTAAAAAATAAATTCACAATTATATTTGTGAATGGTGTTTAAATTTAACTTTAAACAGTTGAATATAAACTTAAGTTATTTTGAATACAGTCCATAAAGTTCCTAAAATCTAGATTAGATTAGATTGCCGGCATTTTTGCCGTTACTGTGGCAGTGACATTTCTATCATTATAGCACAAGGGCACTTATGAGGTGCACAGGGACTGAACCCGGCCGGTCCATTATATAAACACCGAATAGTCAGGCGTAATGCTGTCCCCTTGCCCGAGCGTTAGGAGGGAAGCCACTACTTCCAACTTTAAAGTCCTTTGGTAGGACTCGGCCGGGGTTCGAACCCACGACCTCCCGATCCGCAAACCCGACGCTCTACAAATTGAGCTATTGCGGCCGGTCCTAAATCTAATTGCATTTTAAAATTTGCAATGCTGTAACAAGTTGGTCTTTTTTTTCCTCTTAGCAAATGTTTACAACTTTGAGTTTTACTACTAACTTCAGATGACAGTTTTGTTTACAAACAAAAGCGCTTACATCGCGTGTTTTATTCCACATTTCCTTTAAAAGAACCGTTTCCTTTTAATGAAAATGCATAAAAAACTATAATAAAAACGACATACTTGTCACGTTTCTGGTGATTCGTACTTTTCAATTGTATCTAGGCTCTCTTCGATGCTTTTACAAAGTCGTTAAAACATGTTTATCCAATAACAGGTGGTTTTTGTAGATTTCTATTTAACCATTGTTTCTTAAAGAAACGCAAAAGAGTTATCTCCACGAAAAATATTCTATCTTCTAAGATACTGTTCGCCCTTGGTAAACTTCTTGAAGCCACTCCTTCGTACAATGTTAACGTCTTTATGTCCTTGATAAACCTAAATCGGCAACCGAGGCTAGCAGCAGCAACAAACAAATAAATCAGGGAGAATAACATTTACTTCCATGTGTATGTGTTCCATTTTTGAATTTGCGATAATATAAATTTCTAACACATGAAACACATCTTTTTCTTTCTTTCTTCTAAGATTATGTCATTGTTATTTTTCTTTTCATTTTGTTCTTTTCATCACCTCTCTCTTTCATCACCCTCTCTTTCATCACCTCTCTCTTTCTCTCTCTCTCTCTCTCTCTCTCTCTCTCTCTCTTCTCTCTCTTTCTGTTACATTTTTATTTTCTTATTTTTCTTTGTTTTTTTGCGCTTCCTTTGTTCGCATTGTCTTCTTTTTCTCATATTTTAATTGCAGTGTTTGTCCTTTGATAATAAACTCATTCATTAACTGTGTATGTGCCTGTGTATGTATGTATGTATGTATGTATGTATGTGTGTATGGTGTATGTGGGTGTGTGTGTGTGTGTGGTGTGTGTTGTGTGGTGTGTGTGTGTGTGTGGTGTGTGGGTTGTGTGTGTTGTGTTGTGTGTGTGTGTGTGTGGTGGTGTGTGTGTGTGTGTGTGTTGTGTGTGTGTGTGTGTGTGTGTGTGTGTGTGTGTGGATGGATGGATGGATGGATGGATGGGTGTAGGTATGTTTCACTAAAGCAAAAAAAAAAAACACTGACACGCAAATAGACAAACATTACAGACTGACAGACAGACAGAAGACATACATTTCATACCTTAGCCAGAGAAACAGACACCAGACAGACAGACAGACAGACAGACAGACAGAAGACAGACAGACAGAGCCCATAATATTTAAGGCTGTTTTTTCTATTTTCTTGAGAAATATTCGAGCACAAAAAAAATCTCTGTGGTTTATTAAAAGATATGACTAAAGATCGAAACATCGCTCAACAGAATGGAGTTTGTTTTGATTTCAACACTCATTAAATTAAGCAAAAGTATAAGCTCCTATTTCTTTGTATAAATTGTGGTCTTATAAGTGCTTGATTAGTTAGATAAAGCGCTTATACCATGACCTGGTCAATTATATTAACAATATAATAATAATGACCCTATGAATTATTTATTTTTTATTGATGTTTTAATTGGAACATAGTTGTATTCTATTTACATGTACAATTATAATGCATTTCGATGCATGGCTTATCATGTGTTTATCCCGAAAAACCAAAAACACATTCAAAATACATGTAGTATGATTCCATCTCAGTGATGATCAACGATATTAGCGACCATCTTTGGTGGCAACGTACAGAGATCTTCATATGAATTATACAGATGCGAACGCTTTATTTTCTATTGTGGTCCAAAACCAATAAGTTTTATGTCGTTTTGTCTTTTTTCATAAGTTAATATATCATTGTTGATCTGCAATTCTTTCATGGCTTTACATTTTATAAAGTATGCGCCTTTATAGAAAATAATCATTATCAGTCGCGCAATCTCTTGCATACTTACCCACATGGCCCGCTGTGTTTGTCTGTCAGACGATTTTTACATGTACATGCATAGTTGCATCCGCAGTCCGTCGTCTAACCTTTTGTGATCAAATATTCGACATGCTAAACAATACACCTCTTTATATATTTGATATCTTGTTTATTAGTGTTGCAGGAATGTTAAATTTTGTGATTGTCGCATATCTGTACATTTCATTTTATTATGACGTTTTCATTATATATGTTCATTACTAGGATATTTGTGTAAATGGCATTCATACTTTGTATTTATGATGTGCTTAAGCCGTGGCTAACATATTTCGTTCATAACATTTTTGTTTAAAGAGTGTATCATCTAATACATGTTGACATTAGCTGGCCGTCATCTGACCTTCATGGTCACATATTCGACACCATAACAAAAAATCCATACCTCTTAAATATATTGTTTTATATTATTGCAGCTGCCATTGTTCGAAGAAGCCGCCCATTCAAATACGTTGTTTAAATAAGCATGCTCGACCACAGGGTCAATATAACACATTCACCATTGAAAACTTATACAACCATATACACAAAGTACATGAACTGTGTATATAAACACTTCTTTTATAATGCTATGGAGAAATAAAGTAAACCTAGAAATTAAAACGTATTATATATTTATTTACTATTTGCCAAAATATATAAAAGATAACACGCACATTAAAATAGATTTAAATTACATGTTACATGACCTAACAATTTATGTTATGGTAGTCAGTCAGTTTAATCTTTTAAACATCTTATACATTTTAGGGAAAAAAACAACATTAATTTATAATTCAAAGATATCACTGACAGAAGTTTAAAATCCTTTAGAAAACATATACCAAGAAAGAGAGAAAATGGCTCAAGTAAAGAGAATATATTTCATTTAAATTTCTAAAGGCACAAGTGGCAGAACGAAACAACATAATTCACAAAAATATATATGTAACTTATAACGAGTACATCTACATTTAATTTCAACTATGTCATTTTTTTTCAATCTTTTGAACAGAAAAAAATGATTTTATTGTAAATCATACATGGAATCAGGGTGAGTAGTATGGCTGCACTTTTGTTTAACTTACGTATTGTTGTAGTTTGGTGAGTCTATGTTTATTTCTGGCGTGTTTGCGTGTGACTCGGTATAATTGCTCATATACGAGTCTTCATTTATGCAACATACAATTATATTTAAACTTATATAGATTACTAAAGTTGTAAGCAGGGCATTTAAGATAAGCAATTAATAGTTCAAGGAGGCGCAAATAAATCAACACATGAAAGATGCTTACTAAGCGTGTTTCTACTCCACTCATATAATACCCAACATAGAAGATGTTACTTCATTACAATAAAATAACACCTTCACAGATTACAATACAGTTAAAACACAATTACTTATGTAACAATACTATATAATACATCATTCTTAAGTAGAACTTATAAAAATGTTACCAAATAAGACTTTAAAACAAAACATATGTGCGTATTCCGACCAGGACTGTGTATTTAATCTTTACAGGATTATTCTTCAAGTTTTCTGGCTTCGTTCATCATATGTCGACGCCCCACGGAACTGCCATGGAACTGAAAAAAGAACCAACAACTTTGTTTTGTGTAAACAAAGATGAGTTTGCGATGTCACATATGGTTATTTTAAAAATACGACGGTTTTTTTGTAGTACTGTTTTTAGGTGGCTTGACGCAGTATAAGGCTATCGTGATATGAACAACGAGCGGTAATGTAAGAATATCAGCCTGTATTAATACATTTGAAAGTCGTGTGAGAAAGATAAGTACATGCCAATCTTCTTCTTCCAATAAAGGTAAGGAGTGTTCTAGACTGTAATATTGATCGGTCAAATGTAACAGTCCATTCACTATGAAGAGACATTAGATGAACTAGAGAAGACCTATCAATTACAGTATTAATATTGGTAGTTGTATGGGCTAAGACCAGCTAAAGCAGGACTATTATTCCTATCTTAAACTTATATGAACCAATGGTATATGGATGAGTTTTTTTTATAAAAGCGTTGAAAAATTATGAAAACTTAAACTTATAACCAATATCTTCCGAGATCTTTCAAGCTGACAATTACTTAATTGGCCTCAAAAGTCGTATATACCACCTTAAATACAAAGGAAAATAACGGGAATGGAATGTAACTATGCAGCGTGGCGCATACATACCTGTTCTAACAACTTATCCGTTATGTTTCACATTCCTACAGTTATGAAAACAATATTGAATAACCAACATCTTCTGAGATCTTTTAATAACTAAATTGGTTGTTTGTTATGGCCTAAAATGCCGTATACCACATTTAATACAAAGAAACACATGGAAATGAATACATTATACTGAACTATCATCGGTTTAGGTAGTATCTATATGGATAATGTTTACATCTACACCGGGTCATACTGCACCACTGCAATGGATAGACATAACCACGGATGACACACTTTCCACCAAGGGATGGCTAAAAGCCTGTGTATGGCTTTTTTCCATCCGGATGGCTAAA